>PVIJ01011201.1:29090-56001 GCA_004024925.1 Scalopus aquaticus | reverse complement strand
CCTTCTTCTCCACATCCTTTCCAGCATTTGTTGTTGCCTGTATTTTTAATGTGTGCCATCCTCTCAGGTGTGAGGTGGTATCTCATAGTGGTTTTGATTTGCATTTCCTTGATTATAAGTGATGTTGAGCATTTTTTCATGTATCTGTTGGCCATTTGCTTTTCTTCTTTGGAGAAGTGCCTTTTGAGCTCTTCTGCCCTTTTTTTTTTTATTTTATTTTTTATATATAATATATATTTTTATTGTTATTTATGTCTTTTAAATTTTGTATTCCCCTTGGGTAGCCCACCACCAATTCACCCGTGATCCATCTCCATGGTCCCTTGTGTTCTTTTCTATTCCATTTTGTGCCCTTTCCCTTCCCTCTGCCCATTTTTTGACTGGGTTATTGGCTTTGTTTTTGTTGAGTTGTGTGAGTTCCTTGTAAATTTTTGTTATCAGTCCTTTATCAGATGTATTGTGTGCAAAAATCTTTTCCCATTTGATAGGGTGTCTAGTAACAAAGTTTTTAGTTTGAGGATTTAGATCATCTGGCTAAGGGTCGGGCTAGGCTTTCATGTTTGCTTCAGCTCCATGTGCCAGAGACTGAGATATCTCTAGAACTCTTGTCTTCATCTCCCTTTTAACTTTGGGGTTCCCTAAGTAATCCTCGAGAGATAGTCTCTGCCTTCCAGTTGTTTCAGACGTAATGCGTTGCTATGATAGAGGACACCCATGTTTTGGTGGTAGCACACAGGCAAGCGTTCTGTAATCTGAGGACTAAATCTCAGCATCATGGGGGCCTGCATCTCTGGGCTGTGACCTTCCTGAATGTTTATCTCTGGTACAGCTGTTCTTTCCTCTCCCCTTCTCCCTTTTTTTTTCTTTAGAGTTCCCAAGCTACTTTCTTGAAGCTCCAACCTCTGCTGATTTTGATTATAGTTTTGTTTTGGTTTTATACATTTGAACTACACATAAATGCTAGAGGAGGTTGGAGTGGAAGAACAACCTTCTTCAGCCAGCTGAGGCAATTCTCTCATAGACTTTTCTTTTTTAAAAGATTTACTTATGCATACAAGTTGGGGTATAGGCCCAGAGGTGGGGGGCAGGGTGGTGAGAGGATTCACCAGAGACAGAGCGGGGAGCAGAACAGGCAGATCGACTGAAATACACTGCTGAGGGGAGCAGTGGGAGACAGGAAGGTCTGCTGTACCATGTGGGAAGCTCCTTGGCCGGGTTTTGAACTTGTGCTGTAGTGGTTCTGGATAGCTTTATAGTGCTGTGACTTAACCTGTTGTGCCACCAGGGAGGCCTGATTCTAGCAGAGACTTTTCTGAGGTGGGTCCTTATTAAGGAGAAGATTCTGGATTCACCTTGACCGCTCTTCCCCTCTCCCTGCCAGAGCCACAAAATGATCTTTCTGAGGCCTTCACCATGATAGGGTTCTCTGTGTTAGGAAAGTGTGGGTCCTCATCCTCTGGTTTCCAGGAATTTCTCACTCAGTGACTCCAGAAGCTTATGGCCCAAGTGAGCTGATCTCAGCTGTGGTTCTTTGGATTTAGATTTCAGGGTGATGGATGGCCTTGCAACCTCATTTGTCTGATGGACCCAACAGAAGTAATTTATTTTCTGTTTGTCTGACATTTTCTTGTAAAAACAAGAATGATGGCTTCTAAGCTCTTTACATATCAAAATTGAAACCAGAAATCAGACATTCACTTCTTATGCAAACTCCAAAACTTTTTATTTATCTTTAAAAGATAAAAAATACAATTTTATATGAGACAATGGCCAATAATGATTGCCTTCAGGAACATTTTCAGGACAGTGGAGATACTCAACAATCAATCGAACTTGATTGATTGTTAAAAGACCTTGGATATTTATCCAAGTGAAAAGAAAATTCATGAAGAAATGACTGGGACATTACAGCTATTCTCAGCTATTTAAAGGGCTACATTTTGAAAGCACAGGTAGGTCTCTATGATAAATGGCTTAAAATTATGTGCCAAAGAGCTTACCCAGCAAGAACACATTGCTTCCACAGGTTTATTTAAAATGCAAAGGTTAAGCACCCACACGTAGTGTTCCTGCTCAGGTTAATACATCCTGTCAGACTGTTCAATCCTCTGAATTACCTCTACTGTTAGAGTTTCTTTGTTGATGAACTTAGTGCTGCTCAATGCTATACATATTGGCACCTTTGGGATTTCAGAATACTGCCAATGCCTTGAGCATCTTTTCTTCTCTACCCCAACATTTCCTCAGTTCCCTGAAGCCAATACTTAATTCTTGGGGAATCAGGGCCTCTGACTTTATAGTCTTCATTATTCATGTAAGAACTTTGGAGGAATTGTCAGATAGACTGAAAGTCACAATCACTTACAAATGGTTGAGACTTTCCACTGAGAAGGTTCTGGTTGAGTGAGAGGACCTGGAGCGTGTGTGTGGGAGCAAACATCAAATATTGGACATCAGTAAGTGATAATAAGTGCTGCTTACAAGGAAATTAGGGAGATGAAAGATATTTCTCTTGATCCCCAATTTTCCCACCTGCCAAGCTCTGAGCTTGTCTAACAGGGTTCCTAGTCACGGTCCACTGAGCAGCTAGCCTTGTGCTTATCTTATTGGCTAGTGGTTAATCCACACTCTGTGACAGTGGACAGTGTCTGTACTTGGGTGTTATGCTTGATCAGGTGCAAGCAGCTGAGCAGAGTTGTTTTACACAGCAAGTGCCCAGATTCATGGCACCCTCCATGGACTTTTTTTTTTTTTTTAGATTTATTTATACGTACAATCTGGGTGTAGGCCATAGGTGTGTGTGTGGTGGGGGTGAGAGGATTGACCAGAGACAGAGTGGGGAGCAGAACAGGCAGATTGACCGAAATACACTGCTGAGGGGAGCAGTGGGTGAAGCAGCAGAGGTCTGCCTTACCATGTGGGGAGGGGTCAGGATCTCACTAGTGCTGCAGTGGCTCTGGATAGCTTCATAGTGCAGCTACTTAAACCTGTTGCTCCACCAGGGAGGCCCCTTCTGTGGAATCTTGAGTTTGATTCATCTGGAACTTGATCATGATTAACATCTTTTAGTCTCTGGAGATTATTACTATTTTCGTTTTAGAGAAAAACCTATTTACAAAAAAAATGTAAAGCTGATACAAGATTTTTTACTTGTTGATGATGCACTGAAAAGAAAATAGATAAAGGGCTTCCCTGGTGGTGCAACGGGTTAAGTCTCAGCTTATGGAGCTATCCACAGCCACTGTAGCATGAGTTCCATCCCTGGCCAGGGAGATTCCCACATGGCGCAGCAGACCTCTCCTGCCTCCCTTGGTGCTCTCCTCAGCAGTGTATTTCAGTGGATCTGCCTGTTCTGCTCCCCACTCTGTCTGTGGTGAATCCTCTCACCACTCCACGCCTCTGGCCTATATATACCCCAGTTCTTGTATGCATAAATAAATAAATTTAAAAAAAAAAAGAGAATACAGATAAACCCATCACCCTCCCCCCATATCAGAAAACAGTGACTCCAAGACACAACTACTTCAACTAACTTCTCCTGATCTCCTTAGTACTTAAAAACTATGATTAAGTCTAACTGCAAACTTCTTTTCTAACAATTATATTAACCCCTTTAGCTGACCTCATACATTCTCTTTGTTTTAAGGATTAATGGGATTCTTAAATAAGAAGATTAACACTGCCTTGACCTTCTTAAAGATAGTCACTTATGTTTAATTATTGATAGATTGAAACCAACAAATATGATTTTTCTTTATCAAATAGCATAATTACTGTATCCTGATATTTTCCTAGATGCTTTCCCATGTAGGATTTTCAATTGGCTCATAAAAATATGGACCCAACTCTTCATTGACTTATTAAGAGGTGAAAAGTTTCAGACTGTATTCTCCATGGGAATCTTTTGGAGATCATTCCCTGTGTTCAGTGTTAATACAACATTTTCTCAAAACAAGGAGTAAACAACAAACAGGATTTATTATTAAATGTTCTTTGTATTGAAAAGTTAATATTTTGTAAGGACATTTTTGATATTTAAAATGTTATAAAGAAATTTCTGGGCCTCCCTGGTGGCGCGGTGGTTAAGCGCTGTGCTGTGGAGCTGTTGGCAGAGGTGATGTGAGTTCAACGCCTGGCTGGGGAGATTCCCACATGAGTGGCAGACCTCTCCTGCCTCGCCCGCTGCTCCCCTTAGCAGTGTATTTCCATCGATCTGCCTGTTCTGCTCCCCACTCTGTCTCTGGTGAACCTTCTCACCGCCCCACGCCCCTGGCCTGTACCCCAGCTTGTATGAATAAATAAATAAAAACAAATTTAAAACATTAAAAAAAGGAAATTTCTCTCAGTCTATGCATTATGAGTTCAAATAGTGAATTTTAAAGCAAAATCTCATCAAAATAAAGCATATATTTTTAATTTTTTAAGATATTTGTTTTATGCATACAAATTCTAGGATGTAGGCCAGAGGTATGTGTGGGGTGGGGGGATTCTCCTCTGGTTAGAGGATTCACCAGAGACAGAGTGGGGAGCAGAACAGACAGATCAACTGAAATACACTGCTGAGGGGAGCAGTGGGCAAGACAGGAGAAGTCTGCTGCGCCATGTGAGAAGCTCCCTGGCTGGGTATTGAACTAGTGTTGCAGTGGCTCTGGATAGCTTCATAGTGCTGAGACTTAACCCTTGTGCCACAAGGGAGGTCCAAGCAGTATTTTTTAAAGATCAAATTTTATTATAACACTCATAACATAGTGTTTCTTTTGCCTCCTACTTTTCTGTCTCAGTCATATTCCCACAGGCAACAGGAGATTGTGTTCACATTTCTAAATATTGTATCATCTTTCTAAATAAAATCTAGAATGTTCAATTACAGTATCATTTTCCATACACAGCTCCTTTCCTCTCCTCCATGAATCCTAACTAGTTACAGCATTGTTTTGTGCTAAATAACTTCGGGTGTCTGCAGCATTATAACTAGGTAACTATTTTTTCACGGCTCAACAAAGAAACATCTGCCTGCATTTCCTTCTTTAAAAACTTTCACTTTTTCTTGGAATTTTTTTTAATGATTTATTTATTTATGCATACAAGAGCTGGGGTGTAGGCCAGAGGTGTGGGGTGGTGAGAGGGCTCACCGGAGACAGAGTGGGGAGCAGAACAGGCAGATTGACTGAAATACCCTGCTGAGGGGAGCAGTGGGCGAGGCAGGAGAGGTCTGCTGTGCCATGTGGGTCAGCTCCCTGGCTGGGGATCGAACTCAGTGCTGCAGTTGCTGCAGATAGCTTCATAATGCTGAGACTTAACCCCTTGTGCCAGCAGGGAGGTCCCCTTTTCTTGGAATTTCTAATAAATCATTCATTTGATTTTATCTGCCATTTGCTTAATCTTCCCAGTACTTCTTTCTAAATGCACCAGTAAAATAGTAATATCCCTTTTATTGGAAAACTATTTTCACGTGACCGAAGGCATTGATTTCTTCCTACCATCTCTTTCCAGAAACTCACCCTTCTGCAGCCATCACCCAGCTGCTCCTGACAGTCAGATTTTTTTGTCCTACCCAAAATTACCACCCTGTTAAACTTGCCATCACCAATCATTATACCATCCTACCATTCAGGTTTTCAACCTCCTTAGCAATTTCAGACTTTCCTCTTTCTTGACTGACTCTGCTATTCTATTCCACCATCCTTACCTGAGAAAGGATAGCTTCAAGAGAAATTCACATTTTTTTAAATATCTCTATTCTATCCTGAGTAAGAATCAAAGGGGAAATGATTGTTTAGACAGTGGCTGCGTTGTCTTTTACACATCAAGTAACTGTTTAGATGTACGCTGCCACCCTAATTCCTGTTTTTTTTGCAGCAAACAATTTTTGTTTATATCTTTCTGGAAGCTTGTAGAAACTTCTTGGTATTCCTGGTGTTTTGAAATGTCTTGTTAGTATGCCTTGGCAAGGACCATTTTTTAGTCAATAGGTTGTATACTGGTTGATCGCTTCTAAGAAAATCTTGCAGCATAATTGTGTGAGATTTCTTGGTATATTCTTCCTTTAATAATGACTTCTGTGTGTGTGTTTCTTTACTCTTTCTGGCATTACTATTAGTTGAATACTAGGTCTCTTTGACTAACATTCTGAAACCTGAAATTTTCCCTCCTGGCTTGTCATGTTTTTTTTCCCTCTTAAATCACATGAAATTGTAGATGTTTGATCTTGTAGAGCTTTTGATTTTTTATTTACAAAAGTGGCCATTTCATACAATTTGATCTGCATATCAATTTATGAAATATTAATTTGATTATGTCATGCAAAATCTTTCATATTAATGATGTTTTACATTTTAATTTACTTGTATCTAGCATCAAGATCCTCATTTACTGTGAAGATTTATTATGTTATTTTTTTCAGTTGAGGTTTTTAGCTATTCAGAAATTTTCTTTTATTGAATTTTTTCTTTTCAAAATCTTTTTTTACTCCTGCTTTCTTCTAGGAGGTTTTATTCAAATATCTGACAATGTTAACTCTCTGTTGATGTTTAAAAATGGACCTCTAATGAGAGATATTAATCTACTTCACAATCAATGCATTTCCAGTGGAAATGGCTGCTAGGAGTATCTTTCGCAAGTTTGACACCACTTCCTTTCCAGTGGAATCATTAGGAAGGATGAAGTCTCTGTCTCTCAGGCACTAAGGGAGACTAGGAGGTGATAATTATCAGGGAGCAGGTACAACTGACCTAATCTCATTCACACTTACCAACTCTTTGTGATTTTTTACTTCCTTGACTTCTGTGGCCCCACTGTTCAACTCCTTACTTTCCCTTTAAAACACCAAGAAGGGGCTTCCCTGGTGGAGCAAAGGGTTAAGTCTCAGCACTATGACACAGCAGGAGTTCAATCCCCAGCCAGGGAGCTTCCCACATGGCGCAGCAGACCTCTCCTGACTCACCCACTGCTCCACTCACTAGTGTGTTTCAGTGGATCCTCCTGTTCTGCTCCCCTCTTTGTCTCTGGTGAGTCCTCCCCCACAATACCTCTGGCCTACACCCCAGTGCTTGTATGCATAAAGAAATGTTTAAAAAAAAATGTTAAAAAAAAAAAGACACTGAGGAGAACTACGAGGGCTAGGCTACACCATAGGGGACAAATCAAATTCTGTACAAAAATTAACAATGGTGTAAGAAAATAAATAAATTAATTAATTAAATAAACACGACAAAACAACACAGTCATCTTAGGAAATTGAGTTTCTTGGACTGTCCTCGGACAACTCAGCTTTGCACCCCGAAACACTTGTGTTGAAGGGTCTAACTCTGCCCCTTGACATCCCACACCAACTGGGGGCAGAGCCTGGTCTTTGCAGCAGATGCTTTGAGAGAGGGAGCTGCTGGGAAGGGGGCAGAGAATCGTGTGAGCCTTTGAAAAAGAGCAATGTGTGCGGGCTTGCTCTGTTTCTCATCAGAGCTGCTGCAGTGGGCAGCCTTGCTGATGGCCACTGAGCAGCAGGCCTTTGCCTTCCATACCGCGGAGTAGGGAATTCCTGACCTCAGCAGTGGCAGGTCTCTGCTCCCTGGTAATGGCAGGACTTGGTAAGATTTTGCCCTAGGGCGTCGCAAGTCCTGGCTCCAGCAGCTGTCCTCTGCCGTCCTGCAACTCCCTGAAGTGCAGCTCCACCTCACAGATCTGTCCGTGACTGGACTTTTCTTTCTCTCTCTACAGTGCGCTAAATCTCCCTCTCCCTCTACCCTGTTGATTAAAATAAATCTTTTTTTTTTTTTGCTTTTGCTGCACCAAAGGCCTTTTGATTGTGTTTGTGGTGGCTGCTGGTAAGGCCCAGAACTGGTGAAGGAGGTTCCAAGCGGATGTCAGTTTTTTAATTTTAATTTTTAATTTTTTTAAAGATTTATTTTTTAAGCATACAAGAACTGGGGTGTAGGCCAGAGGGGTGTGTGTGTGTGTGTGTGTGGAGTGAGAGGATTCACCAGAGACAGAAGGAGGAGCAGAACAGGCAGATCTAATGAAATATACTGCTGAGGGGAGTAGCGGGCTAGACAGGAGAGGTCCACTGTGCCATGTGGGTCAGCTCACTGGCCAGGCATGGAACTGGTGGCTGGATGCTGCAGTGGCTGGTGATAGCTTGATTGATAGTGCTGTGTCTTTAACCCCTGTACCACCAGGGAGGCCCCGATGTCAGTTTTTAGGCTGTATCCCTGGTAACAAGTCCAGTTCATGCTGGACCCTCTTCTCTGCTGCAATTGTTTACTGCTGATTATAGTGGTCTTGTCTGACTATCTGTGATAGTCCAAACAGACATCTTGCCTTCACAAAGTCTCACATTTCCACGTTGTAGCAGTAGCTCTGCCTGATGTAACAGTCACACAGGATGGGTGGTTTCAACAACATATATTTACTTCTCACAGTTCCGGAGGCTGGAAGCCCAAGGTCAAGGTGTCTTCTCCCTGGGTTGCAGAGGGCCATCTTGTATCTTCATGCAGCTGGAACAGTGACCATTTCTCTCATCTCCTGGAAGGGTACCCTGGTCCCACCATGAGGGCTTCTTCATAACATCATCACCTCCCAAAGGCACACCTCCTGGCACCACTTCACTGAGGATTTACACTTAAACATATGCATTTGGGGGAGATAGCACAGACCTAGAAACCTGGCACAGAAAGTGTCTTGTAAAGATGAGTGTCCCAGGGACCCTATAACAGTAATCCCCCGGGAAAGGGGAGGTTCCAGGTTACCTGGCCCCCTCTGAGGATCTGTCACCAGAACTACTAGTTATGGGTCTAGCCACCCATCACATAAAATGCAAACAAAAGGGCCTTTGATTCAGCAAAAGAGGTAAAAAAAAACAAACTCCAAACCTCACAATTGATTTTAAGAATTAGCAGGGGAGAGGGAGAAGGGCAGTTACTGCTCTATGGCTCAAGGTAGAGGTGCAGTTCCAAGAGCCAGCAGGGTGTGGCAAAGCTCTAACACTGCTGAAGTGTTGGGGGACCCCACTCAGGATGGGGGTGGATGGAGGCCCTCTACTCAGCTGCCCAGTGGGGTGCTGCCTTCTGCAGCAGCTCTGACAAAAAAGAATGTGCCTAATGCACCAATCCTATTAAAGGCTCACAAAGGGGCTACTCAGCTCTGCCCCCTTTTCAGGAGCCCCTTGCTCAGGATGTCAGGGGGATACGGTGGTGTGCAGGAATCCTCCACTGTGTCTCTGGTGGTACCCCGTATCAGGGCACGACGTTTGGCCCCTTTTCTGCACCCTGTTGCTCCAACATATCTTTTCACTGTTTTCTTCTCTGGAAAATTCTTAGCCAAAAGCATCATTTGCAAGAAGCAAGCCAATCTTAATTTAGGGTGTGTACAGAGAACTTTGTTTATAAAGATTTTGCTTTATTTCTTGCTTCCTATAGATGGAGCTAAATCCTCAAGCAAGTGTTGACACATCCTGGAAATTCCTGGGAAGATCTTTGAAAGACAACATCACTGTCTACAGCCGCTCCTGGAGGTTCCTAATTCTTGTAAGTGCTACTTTGTGTAGGATCTGGTCTGAAGAAAGAACACGTTTTTGCGATACCAGTCCTACCAGCTTCCTAGTCTTTTGGGAGCCTGTTTTTGAATACGAGTTGCTAGCCATGCTGTGCCTTTGTGTTTTGTCTAAGGTCCTGTCTGACTTCTTTTGTGCTCTGTAAAAGCTTGAACCGTTAAACTGCCCATTATCCATTGTCCTCTTTCACGGGTGCTTCCTGTATGCTGGTCTTGGCCCTCGCTCTGTACCACTGAGTGACCATATATAACTAACTGTGACGGACTTGTCCTCCTCTCAGTCAGTTCATAAAAGTTGCGTATCTGTGGACAGAGATACACTTTATTACTTCCCCATATGGGTTTCTAAGAGACTTGAGAACACAATGAGACAGGCCAACAGGAAACTTAAAAAAAGAATCAGAAGAAGGTTTTTTAAAGAATCTGATTGTGTTCTACCAAGTGGCTAACAACGCTGTATTTATTGATTCTAAAACCAGGTGGAAAACCTTTGCACCTTATAAAGAAAAAGTCAAATAATATTCAAGGGTTTTTTATATGTCAATATTAATTTAGAAAATATTTCTTTATGCCTTAGATACTTTAGAAAAAATTGACATGATGCTAGTGATGAGTCAATGGATTTGGAATCGTTTTAGAGTCAATGGATTTGAGAGCGGAGCGGGGTCCTTGGGTTTACTCTGGGAAAGGTTTCACCAGAGCTCCCTTCGGCGGCACGTGACAAGTTTCTCCATGAGACAGAGACTCAGTTATACTTAAAGAACAGGTTTATTAGAACAAAGAAGTATAGGACACTTGCACAGACACAAGTGGACAGGAAGAGCTGCCCCACTGAGGGGTCAGGTTTGCTAAGAGAGGCCTGCATGGTGCAGGTCACGGGCAGACAGGCAGGCCGCTGCTCTGCAGAGACAGAGTTGGTAAAGGAAAGCACCTGCATAGGCACAGGTGGTCAGAGAAATGGCTGCCCCGAATTCTTGCTGGGATGGCACTGATAAAGCCTTCTTTCAGTTGGGAGGGGCTCATCTTTGAAGATGGCAGTTTACTGGCTAACTAGAATTAGAAAAGAGACAGGAGATCTACAATGGGCTGAATCTCCATATCTTTGCCCCTGGACTGCAGTCTAGCTCCTACCTATGCTTTGAATTTAGGAGCTGGCACTTAGAGTTGTGCTAATGGTTATGTTGATTTCTTCTTAGCTCCTACCTATGCTTTGAACTTAGGAGCTGGCTCCTACGGCTTGTGCTAATGGTTATGTTGATTTCTTCTACACCCACTTTCTTGTGTGGATCTAGTTCTAATATTATTTTGAATGTTATATCTCCTCCATCACTAGTTTATAACATTGTGGACTTCAGGTTTCAACCTTTTATATTGTACAATCTTATGTTCGCTGCTAGAATTCTAGTTTCCATCCATCATCATTCAGTTGACCCCTTTTACCTGATTTGCCTAACCTTTCCCTGCTTCCCTTCTGGTAACCACTATTTTGTTCTAATAGTCTGAAGGCTTGTTTTTGTCTTATTTAGCTTGCTTACTTGTTTTATTTATTTATATACCATATTTGAATGAAATCATATGGTATTTGTTTTTCTCTGGTTTATTTCACTAAGTACGATAACCTCTTGGTCCTTCCATGTTGTTGTAAAAGGCAGGATTAGTTCTTAGATGTTATTTAATTTATCCACCAGGACATTGAGTACATTTTACTGCTTGAAGTAAAGAAATACGAAGATCTTAAAATAAGTTTCTCAGTTCTTTCCTATCAGTTTCCAAATTTGTAGCTAGGACAGTGAATCATAGGCAAAATATAAATGAATCAATGATGTTAATTATAATCTGAAATATTATCTAGTACTTAAGATATCATATTTGTTTTGAAGTTTGGAAAGCCAGTGATGCTGGCAGCAAAGTAAATTTTACATTCCACATTTTAGCTGTGTATTAGAACCTTTGGAATTCTTGTGTACATTCTAATTTTCTAAAGCTATGACATTTTTGGTAATCAAACATAACCCTTTTTGATTAATAAATGATTTTTCAGATTGGGTTAATTTCATTAATATATGAGCTTTAAGTTTATATTTCTAACAGATATTTCTCAAAATACTGGGAAAACTCAATTTTATGAACTGGTTAGCACTCAGATGTATCACTTTCTATTACTTTTTTAGAGTTTAGAGGGCTAAAGAAACAAGATATTGATACCAAAGAGCTAAATTATGAAATTTGAGGTTCTCAAATCAACAGTAAAGATTACACTTTTTAAAATAGTATAATTAATTTTTCTCAAAGTTATTGCTATACAAACAACCCCTTGTTCTGATTTATTAAGAGACAATACAGGCCTGTTTTGTTTTTTTTTTTTAAATGAATTTTTCTTAAGACTCCATTAAAACAAATGGCTTTCCGGTCTGTGTGCTTTTCCAGGTCAGTTAGCAATTTTATATTGATTTGCAAAGGGACTCCATTTCAAAAACCTTTTGTAATTATCTAAATTCCATGTGTTTAGGAAGCTTTTGAGACATCCAGGAATAAGCCAGTTTCCGTAATGGTGTGAGAGAGAATTGTATGGTGGACACAATAAATGCTTGTCTGCTTCCTTAGGCTCATCGTGCATGAGTCTTTAAATATATCATCTGTTAATATCAAAAAAGAAGTAAAAAATAATGTCCACCTTCAGTTGTATTGTTCTTTATTAAAAAATGAACCAATAGCAGCTATAGGTCTGTTTACTTGAGAACGCCGTCAACCATTATCTTGAAAATGGACTGAGAAGTCAAAGCTGATGTTCTATGTGTCAGAGAAATACAAATAGATTTTATATACTATGATGTTTATTATATATTAACATGTAAGTGTTAGATTAGATTCCAAAACATTTCAAGCATGCCCCTTGGCAGGGATTTGTACATATCATTAGAGATATTTTCTTTGCAGAGGTTATCAGTGGTACATTTACATTTTAAAATAGGTATCAGCGGTTGGGTGTGGGAGAAAGGAGAGATGCTGGCCAAAGAAATGGACTTCCAGTTAGAAGGTGGGTCAGTTCTGGGGGAGCTAATGTACACCCTGGAGATTAGAGTTAGCAATACCATATTATATGCTGAAAAGTTGCTGAGAGTAGATTTTAAATGTTCTCACGACAAAAAAGAATTGATAATTATGGGATATGTGAAGGAGGTATTAGCCACCTGACACGAAGTGACAATCATTTTGAACTGTATAAGTACATCAAATCAATATATTGTATACCTTATATGCACACAATATTATATGGCAAGTACATCTCAATAAAGCTGGGGGGTGGTGGTGACAAGTAATTTCTTAAAAAAGGGGGAAAATTTAATTTGAATAGGCCTTCTTATGGGGTAGGTGTTTTCAAGTTGCCCATGTTCAAATCTGTTGTTTCCAACGCCCTCCCACCCCAACTCTTGTTTTTTTCTGGAAGCAAAGAGGATAACTGAGTTAGAACAATGGGTTTCCAGGGTCTTCTGGGCTGTTGCCTTATTTAATAAGACATGACTTGTGCAGTCACTAGTTAGATTCAATTATGTCCCTTCCTGACATTTTCATTTATTTGATTGCCTAGGCCTAATATGTTAGGCAAGAGGAGCTCTGGGGCCAGAATGATTTTCCTTTGAAAGCATCATTGCTCTTTGGATTTAAATATTTGCTCCTTCACCATCCCATCTATATATAAGTCAATTAAATATTTCCCATAAAATGTATAAAGCCCCAAAACAGTCATGGAGAACACACAATCAAACTTGCTGACTCAATTATAGATTTCATTGGATTATTCCAGTGTAGAAGTGTCTTTCACTAATTCAGGAGGCCTGAGAGGTGCCCTTAGGAAGTGAACCACCTTGAATATAAGGAACCCCTCTTTAGTTCCTCTGTTCCTGATCTGTTAGTTCTATATAGCCCTGCTGCAGTTTGCCTACTGTCCCAGATACAAGGAAGGTGGAAGGCAATGAGGAAGTAAGCAAATCATGGGAAGTCAAGGCAAAGGCTATCCAAACTTCATATTCTGCTTACACTGATCATCCATTACAGACAGAGGAAAAAATTTGTTTGCATTTCCGGCGCATATCCTCCTTCACTTGTGATTAACTCCCAGACTGTCATGCCTTTGAAAGGAGTTCAAGGGAGTGAGGCTAGCATTCCGACTGAAGATACTCGAGCTTTTGGCAAAACTCAGCCGTGGACATGAATGATTTAACCAGCTCTTCACGAGCTAAAACGCAATGTAGATATACTTTTAAAATACTTTGTTATGAATGTCGTGTGTTCTTAATACTATTGTGTTTATCAACAATTCAGCGCTTAGCTGCCTGGTTACTTCCAAGCTTTACAATATAATGATATAATATGTACAGAATTTGGGGTCCACTATGTTCTCTATTGAAAAAGAGACTTCAGAATTTAAAGGTGCCTCCCTGCTTCTCACTTGTAGTGTGCTGGGCTAGCATGCCCTGAGGTGGTATTTGTGTAGGACCTGTAACCCACCTACCCTGGAGACATTCCAGAGGAGGCTCTGTGGTTCTGCCTGATGCAGCAGATGATGGAAGAACTTAGCGAAGGTTTTTCAATACTAGACCCACAAAAAGTCACTGAAACCATATTACCTCTTACTTTATTTCAAGAGGGATAAATATTGCACCTATCACAAAATTTAACTAGGAACACTTCAAATGTACCTCCAGATTGTTGAAAGACTAATTAACTGCATTTAAAAGTGGTGAATAATGGAGGTTTCCTTTATTTCTTTGACAATTCTATCCAAAGAGGACTTTTTACAGGATGATGTTTCCTTTGTTCTTTGTTCATTAACAAATCTTTATTCATCATAACTTGGAATCAAACAACCCCTTGTTACATGGTTTCCCGCTCCTTCACGCGATGCCGTCATCCATATGCAAGAGGCCTCACTGTGCACTTCAGAAAGGTTCTGCTTGTGTGAGGAAAGAACGCAAGTTCGATTCTCCTTGTAGCCTTGGAAGCCACTTTATCTGGCAACATTTAGCTTCATGAAAGAATTCCGGAGGTGGGGAAGGGATTCCATTTTAAATACTGTTTAAGTGCAAATGTTTCACTTATCTGTGTCAACAGTGCAAAATAGACATTTTATTTTAAAAAAGTGTGCATCAGTACTCTTTTGCAGAAACGTGAAAAATGTATGAATATAAAAGCTCACAATTTACTATTATTTTTAAGGAATTTATATTTTCCTTAAATGGAGATCAGAAAACATTTTTAAAGCTTTTGGGGCAAAAAGGGGAATTAAATAAGGAAATGTATCCTTAAAACAGAAAAGGCACTGCAGTCACCTAATGAGATAATCTCTGGAATGCCAGCAGATGGCGCAATGACCTATTTTATAGTCAGATTTTTCATGACCAGAAAATCTAAAATGGCATTTTTCTTTCTTGGCTTATTAATTCTTAACGCACTAAAATATAATTAATTTATTGACAATAACACTTGAAACCGTAATCATAGAAGTTTTAATGATTGTGTTTGAGTACTGATAGGGCTTTACCAATTGTAGCTGACTTTTTAAACTAAAAGGAAGCCTTGAGCTTTCTGATTCAATTCCACTGTTTCATACGAGAGGGTTGAGGTTCTTAACTCAAACTTAAGCCACCAGCTAGGTGGGGTCTTCATGAGAATTCTGGTCACTTTGCTAATACAGCAGTTTTTCTCCTCAGTCAAATACCATATTCAACCCACTAATCAAAATTGGGGGATAGAGGATCGTTGGAAGTCATGAATATTTTTCAGCTGACATTTATCTACAGAAACTTCACTTCTCTTTTAAGAACACTCATCTTTTCAGAGAAATGGCGTTTTTAGGGAAAACACTTTCTCTATCATTTAAAAAGTATCTTTGTTTCCAGCCAAGACCCAACAATGTCATTTCACCAAATGCTTCTTTTTCAGCCCCTGGCTATTCATGCAATAGAAGGAAAAGGATTTGTCACACATTTGGTTTATAGTGGGGGGATATTTCTGATACAGCCAACAAATATCATACTAACAGGAATGATTTAAGGAGATGTGGCTTCTATTTAGTTGCCAGGATGCTAATGAAAATGTATGCTACTATTCAGAAAACAGGCTGACATACGCTGTATTCTTACATTAGAGAGAAAGAAGGATGATGGAAGCTTGAGTTAAAAAAAAAACAACCATAGGGCCTTCCTGGTGGCGCAGCGGTTGAGTGCGGCTCTGTTCAGCTGTCTGCGGCCAGCGATTTGGATTCGGGGCCCAGCCAGGGAGAGTCCCACATGGTTCAGGCAGACCTCTCCTGCCTCGACTCTGCTCCCCTCAGCAGTGTATTTCTTTTTTTTTTTTTGTTCAAGCTGGGGTACAGGCCAGAGGCGGGGGCGGTGAGAGGGCTCCCCCTCAGCAGTGTGTCTCTGATCTGCCCTTTCTACTCCCCACTCTCTCTCTGGTGGACCCTCTCCCCGCCCTGTGCCTCTGGCCTGTACCCCAGCTTGTGTGTATGAATGGATAAATCTTTAAAAAAAACCAAAAAACAAAAAACCATAATGCACCTCAAATAATCTCCTTATCAGAAAATGAGACAGTGATAGGACATGGATTTTGAAAAAATTGAAAAAATTATTTTGTAGTTTATTTCCTCTTGTTCATGTTGTTAAATAGCTGGACAACAAAAGAGCAATAAATGATTTCTATAGAAAATAATAGAAGTTTTTGTTGAAAAGCTGATGAAAGATAAAGCTTCTGGAAAACCAAGTTCACTAGTAATGTCCATTCATTGTTCCCTTATATCAGTGGGAAATACTTCTATTATTCATAAAAGTTTAACAGTAAAATAATTTTCAGTATATTATGTTTTAATTACGAGTATAAGGAAAACAAAACTGAAATCACATGTCTGATGGAAAATGAGTTATTTTACAGAATTCTGTATTTAAAAATTAATTTTCTTTTGAAAATGTTTGGAAAATAAATTGCTCAGGTAGTTATATATTTAGCTAAGTTTCAATTTGACAAAAGCTATCAGTTGGGGTACATATTTTAGAGTATAAATGAGTAAGCACTGTACCCATTGCCTGGCTCAAATAACTTGTTATAACTTGTCACTTAAGTTATACTAGTAGTTTGTTACTTAAAAAAAAGCAAGCAAGCAAGCAAGCAAGCATCAGAATGCCGCAAGATGACCGGGCAGTTTTCAGCATGTGCTACTTTTGAGCAGAAGAAAATTTAGCTAAAATTTGAATGTCTAGGCTTTAGCTTACTCATAAAAGTAAATGGCCTCATCAGATATTTTTTTCCTGGAAACTTTTGAGGTTTAACATTTGGTAATTTTTACCATTTTATTTCAAATAAAGGAAGCAAGGAAACGGATTTTATTGTGACAACTCTGTATGAATTACTGTGTATAACTGCTGGACAGCAATAGGAATGTTTGGTAAAAGAATTGTAATCTCAATACCTGTTTGAACTGGAAATGATCTCTTAGGGGACATGACTCCCCAGTGCTTACTTCATTAGAAAATATCCTGAACAAAAAGCTGGCAAAATGCTTTTATTATTTAAAAACACTAACAACTTAGCTTTTCTATCTAAATTTAAACTATCTTGCATATAATGTGTTTTTCTTTGGTCAATGTTTACTTTAGCATTTTTCCTTTTTTTACATGAATAGATGCTTGAACAAGTAGACAGTCTCCCAGTGACTTTCATAAGTGAACCAAGAAAATAATTTGAATACATTAACAATTATGATAAAACATTACTCAGTATGACTTACTAATTATTATAATTTTCTTTCCTTTAGTATCTGTCTTTGTTAAAAAATTTCCAAATATTCCAATTTATTGTGTGCCTTTTAAAAATGGAGGAAATCTGGTTGTATGAAACACCTGGGCCTCAGTCTCCCCTGCAAGGAATTGGAGATGTGAGGAACTGGAGAGCTGAGTTGCTTCCCAGATGTGAATGTGGTATTGTCTATATGGCCCTGCTTGAGCACATCTGGATTGCCATTTACTCTGGTATCCAAGGGACCAGTGAAGTAGGTACCCCAAGACTGTATGCAAGACTCACTCATTTGGTTTGATGTGTTTCAAAATTCAGTTTTCTTTTTTCTTTTGGATTTTAGAAAGGAAACCTGCGGCAAATGCAATGCATTAAATAAAGTCCCCAGCAAGCTCTGGGGCAGCTCCCAGAAATCAAACCCATGAAGTATTCTACAGTAAGTAGATGACCACACACATTAGCTGGGGAGAATAGAGGCTATAAATAGCTTCCTCCTGATTTAGGTCAGTTCTCACTAAAGGAGCTATGAAAAGTCTTTTTTAGTGACATTTTGGATTTCAGAATTGTGGATAAGAGAATATGAACCTGGACAGCTGTGGAGTCTACTAATTAAAACAAATACGAACACAAAACAAGTAAAACTTGCCATCACTCCTCCCCTGATGGGAATCAGCTGTAAGCCTCCACAAACGTCCATTTTTATCCAGAGGTGGAGGGAAATGCCTGCCTGGTGATGGGAATGGGGCAGCATGTCAGTATTTACTCTGTTGGTTCCAGTATCATTTTTACAGTCTTTCCTTTTGTGCTTTTTTGTGGCAATACAAATATACAAGCTAACTGAAAACAAACCTACCTTTATAAATTTTACAATTCAGTTATGGAAGGATTTATTATAGAACTACTGCTTCATTGGATACAACAATAACTAAATTTTGTAAATTTATCAACTGAATTGTCATCAGTCCTCAGAGCTTATTCTGTATATTCTTTGAAACAACTTTGTGAATTTTCTATTATTTAAACTACATTCATCATTTTCTTCTGATTTGAGATTAAAATTGAGATGTAATATATAGTGTACTGTTACTTCAATAATAAATTATATGCAACCCTCCCCCCCCACCCCAAAACTAGCCATTCATAGACCCTTCCTATTACTTACATGGAAACAAATGAAGATCTTGCAGATGAGATGAACAAAGGGTATTTATTCTGAGCTCATCAGAGCACGGGAGGCAGCACCATTACTTGTATTTTACTTGTATTTCACAAGGACTCAAAGGCAGGCAGGGTAGTTGGAAACTTCTTGTGGACAAAAGGGGGGTTTTGTGTGTACCTTGATGGAAGCTGGGGACTGCCGACTAGGAACTGGGGTGCAGGATTTCTGTGTGACTGGTAAGGGGATAATTGACTTTCTGCAGTTGGGCCTGAGTTAGAATGAATGGTAGGGGAGGAAATGGGGGAAGGTAGTGGTTATTGATCAAGTCCTGGCCATTTGGGGCCTACTGCTGTAGAAATTGTTGATTTGGCTTCCTAGGCTGGTTGCTGCAAACATGTGGGTCAAAGTTCTGTTGTCACAGATGGTCTAGCTGTTGTGCTTTTCCATAGTCACACAGTAGAAGGGAGTTTGCTGGTCAGTCTAGAATTTCTTTTTTTTTTTTTTTAAAGATTTATTTATTTATACATACGAGCTGGGGTACAGGCCAGAGGTGTGGGGTGGCGAGAGGGTTCACCAGAGACAGAGTGGGGAGCAGAACAGGCAGATCAGAAATACACTGCTGAGGGGAGCAGCGGGCGAGGCAGGAGAGGTCTGCCGCACCATGTGGGATTCTCCCCGGCTGGGCATCGAACTCGCATTGATGCTGCCAACAGCTCCACAGCTCAGCGCTCAACCGCTGTGCCACCAGGGAGGCCCCAGTCTAGAATTTCTTAACAGGGGTGTAGGGGCAGGAAGACACAGGAGCAGGTTCTCTATAGAGCTGTGCAGACGGATAAAAGAGGAGTCCTGGAGTCCTTGGTGCCTTTTCAGGCTTTTAATTATCTTTTGTAGAGAGGCAACCACGTACAGGGAAGGCAATGGAGCCGGGGGGCTGGGATGCCTGCCAGCCCCCAGCAAATCTTCACTTTCTTGGGCTCTCAGGCATTCTCTCGTGGTCTCTGTTGCACGCCAAACGGTCCTCTGCCTCCGCGCTCTGTTCTCTGCTCTCCCTGCTGCTGCGATGTCACCCTTTTATGCTCAGTCTCTCCAGGCCCACTCATGCTGTAAAGGACAAAAGCATAAAACAACTCCATGACAAGAGGAAATTTGTTATAGGACCTAGGCCTACACCTTTATTCAGGCTTAAGTTTGGGGTTTCAGGCAAAGGAAGCCACCATCTGGAACCAAGGTTCTCCAAATCAGCTGAGATGTGGTCAGTGGGGCAGTTTGGAGACTGGCCAATAAGAAAAAGACTCATCGGCATCACCCGAGGCTGAGCTGAGCTTGTCAAACCACAAAGGAATGTGCTTTATCTTATATAAACCTTGACTGCAGAGCGGCTGGGGTCCTTGCCCTTAGGTGCTGCTTTGTCAGTTTCCTGGGACTCGGACCCTAGCTTAAGCTAGAGAATAAACCTCTTTTGCTGTTTGCATCTCCTTCTGTCTCTGAGTGTGTCTCTTGGGGTGACCCGGACAATTTCCGAGCTAACAATGCAGGCCCATACTCCATTTCAGGCTTGTGTGTAGGCCTGCAGAGGTCTATCCTTGATGGGAGGGGAGAAAAACCTGATGATTTTTCACTTACCCTACCAGGGGAAACTTAGAAGGATAATTTTATAGATGCAGAGCGTAGGAATCGTGGTATGAAGTTGCGTTTGATTGAAAGCTCCCTGGCTTTATAAAGATTACGCTTTTATTTGGAGTGGCTTTGGGGGTCTGACTTACTGGATACAGTGAGACAAGTAAAGTTTCTACTGCCTTCTATATAGCTCCATGACTGGGGGAACCTTCCTGGGTTAAATTTATTTTATTTTCAAGTAGCTGACATTAATTTCCGTAATGTAGTTAAACAGCAAAATGACTGTATCGACAGGCATAGATTTCAAACATTAAATAAAGCATTCCCTTTCTGTGCTGAAATCTCTTCTAATGAACTACACTAGCCAAATAATTTTCTTTGCTGGTCCCAGGGAAGTTTCTGCAAAAATGATGCCTAGAAAGAAGGAAAAACAAAGAGAAAGATTGAAAAGAGAGATGGGGATAAAGTTCTGAGTAACTTGAACGAAATCAAATCCTAATCATGAAAATTAACCACGAGTCAAACTAATTGATTTATAAGGTAAATAGGCCTCTCAGAATCAAAATAATTTTATTAAATGATGGAATAACTGCATTTGAGGTTATTGAATGGAAAGAAAGTCTTTGTGTGACTAGAGTTAGTGACCTGCCCCTGCCCTACTATCAACTTTCTTCATTCAGAATATACATATATATCATATATTCTTTCTTCCACCTGTGGATTACCAGTATCCATGTGACTACTGGTAGTTCACACATCACAAAAAACACAAAATTATGATATGACAATTACAGTCTTATTTTGAACAGTCCCTCATGTGCTTTTTGGGTGATAAGAGTAATTTTTCATTTAGAATGTAAAGAGACTTTTATTTTTTTAATATATTTTTAATTTATGTCTTTTACATTATTGTGTATTCCCCGTAGGTTTTCCACTACCAATTCACCCGTAAACCTTCCCCATAGTCCCTTGTGCTCTTTACTGCCCTGTTTTGAACCCTTATCCTCCCCTTCCCTCACTGAATGTGTCTCATTTATGGTTGCCTGCTAGCTTTTGATTTTGTTTTGTTGTTGTTGTTTTCTCCTCCTGATCTCTTATTTGGCTCCCCAATATTCCTCCTATATGTGAAACCATTCGATATTTTTCTTTTTTCTTCTGGCTTATTTCACTGAGCATGATCTCTTCTAGCTCCATCCATGTTGCTGCAAATGGTATGAGTTTATCTTTTTGATTGCTGAATAGTATTCCATTGTGTATATGTACCACATCTTCTTGATCCAGTCATCTATTTGGGCATCTGGATTGTTTTTATATCTTAGCTTTTGTAAACAATGCTGCAATAAACATAGGGTTGTATGTATCATTTTGGATTAATGTTTTTGTGTGTTTTGGGTAGATTCCCAGAAGTTGTATTGCTGGGTTGTATGGAATCTCCACATCTAGCAGTTTGAGGAACCGCCACACAGCTTTTCATAGTGGCTGGACCAGTTTGCATTCCCACCAGCAGTGTAGGAGAGTTCCTTTTTCTCCACATCCTCACCAACATTTGTTGTTTCTTGTTATTTTAATATGTGCCATTCTTGCTGGTGTAAGGTGGTATCTCATTGTGGTTTTGATTTGCATTTCCCTGATAATGAGAGATGTTGAACATTTTTTCATATGCCTGCTGGCCGTTTGCATTTCTTCTTTGGAGAAGGGTCTTAAGTTCTTCTGCCCATTTTTTTAAAAGAAAGATTTATTTATTTATGCATATAAGAACTGGGGTGCAGGCTGCCTGAGGTACCGGGGGTGAGAGGATTTACCAGAGACAGAGTGGGGAGCAGAACAGGCAAATCTACTGAAATACACTGCTAAGGGGAGCAGAGGGCAAGACAAGAGAGGTCTGTTCCTGTGGGAATCTTCCTGGCCCGGGATCAAACTGGTGCTGCGGTGGCTGTGATAGCTTCATAGTGCTGCGACTTAACCCTTTGTGCCACCAGGGGGGCCCTTCTGCCCATTTTTTGACTGGATTCTTTGCTTTGTTTTTGCTGAGTCGTTTGAGTTCTTTGTAGATCTTTGTGATCAGTCCCTTGTGAGTTGTATAGAGTGCAAAAATTTTCTCCCAGTCAGTAGGGTGTCAAAGAGAATTACTTTTAAAATGAAGACGTTCTAATATACACAGCACCTAAATGCATACAGTTATTTTACATTTTTATAAGGATGCCCAACCAAGACTTCCCAAGCCCGTGGTTAATGTAAGTTTATTTTCTTTCTAGCCTGTGGCTCCTCTGAAGACACATGTGCAAAGACACATCTGAACTGTCAAAAGCTGTGTAAACTCTAGATTTTGCCCAACTTGGAACCAACAAGTTTGACTGCCACAGTTATTTGGATATTGACAGAAGACACAAAACTCCTGGGTTAGAGACAAAGGACTTTATTATTTGGGGTACAGCATTGCTTTGCTGAATTAGTACTGTTGAGCCTCCAATTCTCACAGAGAGGAAGACCTCAGGGCCAGATGGAGGCATGCATGAGTAGTGGGTGGTGCTGTAAGGGAGCAGCCCTGCATCTGAATAATGGAGAGTAAGTATGTCTTCCCTTTGCTCTGGAAGAAGACACTATATATTCCTGATGTTTGCTATTCAGTTGCCTTGAAAAGACATTCAGAAGGTCCCTCTGCTGGAAAGATGTACCAAGAGCTGAGAAACCCATGGAGAAGGATCTCCCCCAAATTGGGTGACTTTTCCTATGAATATACTATTCCATTGGCAACTGTGATTAATATGACCAACAGAGGCAGGTACTAAATTTGTTTTATTGTGAAATTTAATTTAGGTTTCTGTCAACAGGAACCCAAACATCAGGATGAAGCCATCTCGTAGTGACGTAATCCATGTCTCCCACCCATCACCAAGATTCTGAACAAGCAACTTAAACCAGAAGACCAACTATTGCTCACAGACCCACTGCCATGTCTGTTCCTTCCTGCACAAGTTTTCTGTGAGAGTTAGGGCTTCAACATTTTGGAGGAACACAACTTACTTATAGCACATGACAATCCATTCATAGAACACAGATAACTGGGCAGAACTAAGTTTTGGCCAGGTTACCCAAAGGTATACTTCCCAGACTGACTCAAGGTGTGTTGGGGAGGGAAAGTATATTATGCCGGGAATAGTCAGAGTGGAATCCTAGATATTGAATTTCCCACACTCCATCATCCTGATCATTATGTAGGAGGTTGCCAAAGAGAGAATCTTCACGGTTCATCCATGTTGTACATGATCAGAATTTAAGCTAATACTTCTGAAATACATATTCTAAGTATATTTTTCATTCCTACTTTTGTTTTGAGTTGAGTTCATTGTATCCTCTCATTTAGGGTACTAACATTCTTTGAAGTGATGTCTTCCTTGGATAATTTAGGAACTCTTTAGAAAGTGGATAAGATAGAAATAAATGATCTAAAACCTGAATGAGGTTATAGGTAATGATACAGTTTTTAGTGTGAAGAAATCTGATTCTGCTCACCAGGATACTAAAGTCTGACCTTTGTGATCTTCTCTTCAAATAAAAGTACTGTAGTATGAAAATGTTTATTCATGCATCAACAGGGCGAGGGGGACCTTGATCCTACAGGAAGATCTTCCCACAGAGGCTCAGACGTTTATGTCTGTCACCGTTATTCTGGGTTTCAGAGAGCAATAAAGGCTATAAATCCGCAACTCAGAACATTTCAGGCTATGCTCACCCAGCCTTTATTGCCATGTTCACTTGACCTCTTCATCAAATTTTTTCCCACCCACTTGCCAATATCACCTTGTTTTGATGTAGGTTGTGCTTCAGCCAGCTTAAACCATACTAACAAATGGGCGAAATCCATATAAGGAGGAATCTGAGGCATGTTGAATTGAAAGAGCTTGCCTCAGGAGCAGCAAATTAGGTGTGGAACAAGAAATAGAGCTCTGAGTGCACATTTCCAGTCATTTACTTCAGCTGGGAGCCAGCATCCTGCAATGAATCAATCAACATTTACTTATCCGTCCCCTACAGCAGTTTTGCAAGTCGTTTTCAAAAATCATTGAACCACTAACAGTTTATCCACTCTGCAAAATACACACAGCTTCTTCTTATACCCACCAGGGTGACTCCCCTCTTGGTTACGTTCAACTCTTTTGACTGCTCCTGATTTCAATAAGCAGAAAATATATACACCTGCCTAGGGAAATTACTCTTATCCCATAATTTCCTCTTGTATTTAAACGTCTATGAGACCCTCTCAAAAAAGAGAGTGGAAAAGCTGAAGTATAGGTTTTCCTTCAACTTAAACATAACTGTCTTATAAATAAGACTTTGGGAATGGCCAACATTGCTTCCTGCTTCCTTCTCTGGGTGTGACCCTTACCTTCAGCTTCGAAGAAATCACTAGCAAAGACATGTCTACTATTGGCTTCAATTCCAGCACCACAAATGCATTTGAGATGTAAAAAGGGCTTTCTCTTTGTTTGAGCTTGTAATAAGAGGTGAGGGTTGAGGAACTCTATATTTGTAGCTGGCAGGTCATGAAGCTGGTGCTGGAGCTTTGGTAGACTGTGACCTTGGGCAAGACTCTGACAGAACTCCACTTTCCTTATCTGCAAAATTAAAATATTTCCTCCCTGACAAGGTGTTTAATACTAGCTAGTAAAATATATATAAGTACCTATGTATACGCATACATATATATACTTATTTATATTTGTATATAAACATTTGAAAATGTGTTTTATATTGGGTGAATTTTTGCTACTTTAAATAAGTATACCTCCCTACCCCATGGATGGTGATAACAGATGATTTTGTTCTACTCGGACTCTTTGATCAATAAAATTGTATATAAAATTCTTTTTTAAAAAAAGATTTTATTTATTTATGCATACAAGCTGGGGTGTAGGCCAGAGGTGTGGGATGGTGAGAGGAGTCACCAGAGACAGAGTGGGGAGCAGAACAGGCAGATTGGCTGAAGTACCCTGCTGATGGGAGTAGTGGACGAGGCAGGAGAGGTCTGCAACACCATGTGGGAATCTCCCTGGCCTGAGAACTTGTGCCTGTGCCGAGAACTTGTGCCGAGAACTTGTGCCGTGCTGCAGTGGCTCTGGATAGCTTCATAGTGCTGCGCTTAACCCTTTGTGCCACCAGGGAGGCCCATATATAAAATTCTTGATGTGCATATTTTCACAAACAGACAACAGTAGTCGTGCATCCTGTCCTCCTGGCAGACACAGAGCCCCATGCTCTGCCCTCAGACTCTGTCAAGACATGTGGACATAGTGAGGTTTTTGTCAGGATCAGCCCTCTGTGAACTCCAGGGTCGGTGACAGAAGTTTCTGCTGCAACATTTCAGTGATAAAAGAAGTCGCAGTGTCATAAAACAAAGAGCATGTTTTCATTTCTCGTGGGACTCTCAGTTGCCACTCAACTGGCTAAGCAGGCCTCCAGAATGTGGACTAGAGGCCCCAGAATGCCAGTTCAATTGAAGGTAGTCCAAGTGTTTCTTTACTCTTGGAGGATCACTGACTATTTTTCATGGCAGTTTATATGAATACAAGAAAGTTAGCTAGACAAGCATGCATGTTGAAAGATTATATATATACACACACACAAAGAAGTCAGTGTTTGCTTCTGCCTCATCAAAAAACTTGGAACCTGAAAGTTGAAAATCTACCAAGGAAGACTCTGGATAATATCAATTAATGCCAATTTCATGAATTATTCAAAAAAAAAACCTGACCCAGTACACTAAAATGTTGAACATCTGTGAACAGATCAATAAGATTGTCCTTACTCTTTTAATCCCTTTTTAAGACTTAGAGTGATTTTGGTAAAGGAAGATGTGGAGTAGTTTTAATAAAAACAATGTTTTATTTTTTTTTTTGAAAAGAAAGCTTGTTTTAAACACAAAGTATTTTTAAATTTATCTCAGAATTAGAATGCCAAGATGAACTCTTGATCTAATATATGCATATTTAAAATATAGCAGATAGATTGGCCTTATTTCTTAAAAAAGAGAAATAATATATTCGATTTTCAAATGTTTAGAGAATAGCAGTTCATGCTGCATATTTTAAGTCAGAAATGTGAAGTCCTGTGGAGTTTTGCAGTTTCTGCTAAAAATAAAAGTTCTAAACCAGGCATTAGAATTTATAAGTATTATATGATTATTGTTGATATCTAGATATTTCTATAAAAAAATTGACTGCATCCATTAGTACTTATATCTTCGCCCTCTCAGGAATTTTTCGTAATTATTATTCTAATAAAATTTTTTGTTGCTTTAAAATATTTTCAACTCATTCTTAGGTACTGGTCGAAAAATTCCTCTTAGTTCAGACTTTTTTTTAACCAGTAGCTTTTGCAGTCTAAACTAGCTGTTCAAAAATATGGTTATGTTTAAAATAAGGTATGTTACTTATTGAAGCAACAGTTTAATAATTCAAGTCGTATGTTTATTTTCTCAGAGTAACAATGTCACTAAGAGGCAGATTTATGCAAAAACATTTAGCAAACTATAGTGGATATCAACATCTTTAACTCATTTTTGAAGAAAGATTTTATGTAATTCAAGGAAAATACTATGAAATACTTTCTTTTTTTTTATAATATATATTTTTATTGTTATTTATGTCTTTTACATTTTGCATTCCCCTTGGGTAGCCCACCACCAATTCACCCGTGATCCATCTCCATGGTCCCTTGTGTTCTTTTCTATTCCATTTTGTGCCCTTTCCCTTCCCTCCCTCCGGCTCCTTCCTCCCCCCCTCCCCCCCCACTGATTGTCTCTCT
>PVIJ01011201.1:0-28990 GCA_004024925.1 Scalopus aquaticus | reverse complement strand
TGCTGTGTAATTCAAGGAAAATACTATGAAATACTTTCTTAACAACTCATATACACTCACCTAAGAGTATGTTTGACCTTTTCATGTCTTTTTACATAAATATTAGGGACACTTAAGTAGAATTTGGATGAGACTTTAATTTTCTTGTATATTTTGGCTTAAAAGAAGTTGAAATCATAGGAGCTGTGTTTTTGTCAGGGAACAGAAGTAAGGGAGTACAGGACTCAGAGAGAAGGGATCATTTAATAATTGACCGAAAAAATGCACTCTTTTAAAGAGAGATTTTCTTAACTTTACTCCCAAATTAAAATAAAATAAAAATTTCTATGGAAAATGTGCGATTTCCCAAATAGCAAGTAATAAAGCATAGGAAGTGAGTTATTATTTCTCAAGAATAGAAAAATACTGTCTTGGCTATTCAGCTGCATTAGGCAGTTATCTAAATTCTTTTTTTCCCCTCCATGTCCAATATGTTAATATTTAGATCTTACTAATGCTCAAAGTTTTAACATATTTGTAATTTAATAAAGTATTCTATTTTGTCTAGAAACATGTTATCAGAACACAGATACAATGATGATCATTATTATTTAATAATTATATAGTAATTTCTTAAGAAGTCCTCAAATTTGGTATGTTGTATTCTCTTCTAGATGCTTTTATACATTCATTGGTGTTGTTGGGGGTAATATTGCTGCGCCCACTGCCAAATTTCCTCTCCAGGACTGTGGCACTCAGGTACTGGACTTTCAGGAGTGTGCGTCATGGCTGATTATGGAATTGTCCTTAACTCACAAAAGCAGGCTTGTCTCAGACACATCTCTGAAGGGTCTTGGTCCACCCTAGGTTCTGAGGTCCTCAGACATTAGTATTTATTAATACTAATTCCGTATACAGAATATTAATTCTGTATCAATGAATCATCATGAAAACTGAATCTAGAAGAAGTGCTTAACCCTTAGACTCCTATGGACACAGAAATTTGTATATGTATTTTTATTCTGGCAAATAAATGTGGTGATCGATAAAGCATTTTCAGACTTAACACATTTATACTAATGTAAAATTCTGTGGAAGAAGTTGAATGAAATTTACTTTCGAAGAGAAAGATGAAGTGATGCCAATTGATATTTGAACTGGTTCATGTGCACTTTGTAATGGATGATCTACAGTGTAAAATCATTACAGTATTTAGATTGTACTTGGAAAATTTAAAAACATGTACCTAAATTTGAGCTGACTGCTTTATTTTTAAAAATCCTGTATGCACTGATGTAGAGATTATACTTTGGCAGCTATTTTGGCTTATGAAAAAAACTTTAGTCACCACTTAAACATTGTGCTGGGGGTATATCATCTTTTAAGGCTCTTTTAATGTGGTAGGCAGCCAAAAGCTCCCACCAAACTAGATGACTCCAATTTATCTTTTGACTATAAATTAAGTGATGATTTCTTATCTTCTTTCAAGAAATATAGTCTGGGGCCTCCCTGGTGGCCCAAGGGGTTAAATCTCAGCCTATGAAGCTATTAGCAGCCACTGCAGCACGAGTTCGATCCCCGGCCAGGGAGTTAACCCACATGGTGCAGCAAACCTCTCCTGTCTTGCCCACTGCTCCCCTGAGCAGTGTATCTCAGTCAATAAGCCTATTCTGCTCACCACTCTGTCTCTGGTGAATCTCTCACCCACCCCACCCCCACACCTCAGGCTTACACCCCAGCTCTTGTATGCATAAATAAATAAATAATAATTAAAAAAGAAATATAGTCTGTTTGTTAGCAGGCAGACTGAGGGGGGGCATCTTTGGATCCCAAACTCGCATACTCTAAGTGGATTCTGCCATTCGCTGCATAAAGACAAAACATACTCACTGTGAAAGCCCTTTAATGGAATGATTGTGCATAGAGAATGAAGTAGAGAAAGGATAGAGTTTCTCAATGAACTACCCAAAGTTACCCAACATCTCGTGGTTAAATGCCCAACCAAACAGGTTTAGTCCAAAGCTGGGCTGCTGAGGCCTGAAAGCTCACCACAAGTCTAAGTCCCCTTCTGGCAGGGACCCATAGGAAAAGGGTTCTGAAGCAGGTCCAGAAAGCTGGGACCAAAGGAGCAAAATCAAAGTACAAATAAATATAAAGGCTGCAATTATCAGTGTCCCCACATGTCTCTCATCTATCGTTCTTCCAAGTATCTCTTTCTATGTGCCCCATGTCCTTGGTGCAAATTCAAAGACAAGAAAGCAAGAAAGTGTACACTTTTTCTTCACATCTCTTTGTTCCATGTGTCTTATCCAAGTCTATAGCTTCACTTGGCTGCTTAGCCTCACCCCTCATTAGGTGGGGCAGGAAACCTGGAATCTCCCCTTTTTACAGAGATTCCTGTTACACGTTTGATAAACCTTTGGTGGCAAACACCCATCTACGATGGAAAAAGAATTATTAGCAATAGAAGTGGGGATCATCACAAATATTATCAAAAAGCAGGAGGTAACAGGAGATGGTAAAATCTTTGAAAGAACTATAATCAATTCAGTCAATAAGCCATTTAGGAAAGCTTTCTGCCAGTTAAGTTTCTTAAATTGCCAAATGCAAGCAAGTTCTGTATTAGTTTCTGCTTATTTCTGTCAACCTTGACAAGACACAGTGAAAGTCTAATGAAATTCATATAAAAACAATTAAACAATTATAGTGTGCCAGTTGTATTAGTTTCCTAGGGCTACTGTAACAACTTACCACAAAGCTTGAAACAACAGAAAGATATTTCCTCACAATTCTTGGGGCAAGTATCTGAAATCAAGATGGCAGCAGGCTGATCTCTGAAGTCCGTTGGGTGTGGGAGGTCCTCCTTGTCTCTTTGAACTTCTGGGGGCTCCTGGTTTTTCTTGGCTTGTGGCAGTGTCATGCAGTCTCTGTCTTCAGATGACCTTCACTACATCTCTGTGTGTCCTTTCCTGTTTCTTAGAAGGACATTTTCATTGGATTTAGGGCTCACCCTAATGTACTAGCATCTTGTCTCAATCTTTACCTCTAGTACATCTATCTGCAAAAATCTTATTTCTAAATAAGGTCACATTCTGAGATAATGGGTGAGCATGAATTGGTTATGGGGAGGGCACTGTCAACCTCACTAAAGATTTTATATATCCAATTTTATCAAATCATCCCCACCATTAAAAAAAAAGACAAAGAAGTAAATAGCTGTTTGAAAATGGGAATTTTCCCCTCTCTTGTGGATGAGGCAAATTAAACAAACTGACACTTGAAAATGTCAAAGCTGGGGTCAGATTCCAGTTATGTCAGGTTACAAATGCCATTCCCAACTCACAAACCACTGTACTCTGTGAGCCACTGCTCCACCTTTGCTCTTTCATGTCCTCATCAGGACAGACAGTGCCCATGCCATGAGCCACATTTCCTTGGTGGTATTCTCGTGGAAGGAAAGAATTTTGTGAGATTTTTCCCTCCCCCTCCCCCACCTTCCCCATGACAGTGCAGTGCTTTCCAGCATTGGAAATTGGAGGCTTCCAGTCCGGTGGATAAATCTAGAAGAGCCTGCACCACGTAACCCTGCAGACATTAAAGTGTGTGATGTTCAATGAACGCAGACACCTGGCATCCAGTGGTCCCAGAACTGACCTGCTCAGAACACATCCTTTAGCTGCCGGTGAAAATACTCCTTCGGGAACCATAGAGCTCTTCTTAACATTGGACCTTGTACATTTGAGGTACCAATGTATTATCCTTAACAATTGTGTGATTATTACCAGATTAAAAATCTATAATTTTACATACAATATTTTGATATTTCTTTAAAATGAAATATTTGCATCATTACCTCTTGACATTTCAGTTGAGAACTTGATGAAATAAAGTACCTAAGTGGAAATCTGTTCTCTATCTTCAAAGACTGAGAGAAAAAATATTCTTTCCCTGTGATGGGGAGTCACTGTTGGAATTATAATCAGGAAGAGAGAGAGGGAGAGGGAGAGGGAGAGGGAGAGGAAAAGGAAAAGGAAGGAACAAAATAAAAACAACCCTTTTCCTTGCAGGACAACTGCAATTAGGGCTTCAAGTGTCTACCAGTCACTCTATGGTCCAGCTGGAGGAATCTCTAATATGGACGGGCTGACAAAAGACTCATTCTGCCGCCCATCTGAGGAAATCCACTCACTGCTGGGGGAAGGGCAGAGACGTGCTGATAAATTGACGGGCACACAGATTTCCGTGGGTTAAGGTGTCTGTGGCACTAAACGTTCCCAACATTATCACTACAGTATTTACAGACTTTGTGGATTTCCTACACGCAAAACTACACTAGTCCTGTTCATTCTGGCTCTGTAATTTTATAAGTCCAAATATTAAAGCCACATAGACATTAGGTTTTTCTTCTCTTTTCTCTTTCAGCTGGACTCATTGCAGGAATTTCACTCACGTGCCAAATCTTAAATTAGCATCTTTATCTTGTCAAAAGAGAAGCAAAACAAGAATTACATCCTGGACAATAGGTAAAGCAATGATTCATATATCGTTAGCATAATGGAGTCCTTAAATTAAGAACCAGTCAATATATTCATGCATGAGGGCCTCCCTGGTGGCACAGTGGTTGAGCGCTGCACTGTGGAGCTGTCAGCAGCGCGCGATGCTAGTTCGATGCCCAGCGGGGGAGAATCCCATATGGTGCGGCAGACCTCTCCTGTCTCGCCCACTGCTCCCCTCAGCAGTGTATTTCTGATCTGCCTGTTCTGCTCCGCACTCTGTCTCTGGTGAACCCTCTCACTGCCCCACACCTCTTGCCTGTAACCCAGCTTGTATGTATAAATAAATAAATCTTTAAAATATATATATATATATATATTCATGCATGAAAAGCTGAAGACGAGAAGACTGGAGACAAATGCAGGGTCCTAGCTACCTCTGAAGGAGAGAAATATTCCTTTCTGGAAGATGCAGAACCTTTACATACCCAAGTTGACCCAGAAATAAATGACATTAGTATGTATGTATGTATGTATGTATTTTTTAAAGATTTATTTATGCACACAAGAACTGGGGTGTAGGCCAGAGGGTGGGAGGTGAGAGAGTTCACCAGAGACAGAGGAAGGAGCAGAACAGACAGATTGACAGAAATACACTGCTGAGGGGAGCAGCAGGAGAGGTCTGTCTCACTAAGTGGGATGCTCCCAGGCTGGGTATCGGACTTGTGCTGCAGTGGCTCTGGATAGCTTCATAGTGATGAGACTTAACCCTCTGCACCACCAATGTTAGTATTTAGGACAACTACATAGCCATAAGAGATATAAATATGACCAATATGAAATTAATAAGATAGATGACAAGGAAAGCATAGGGAAATTAATAAAGGAAACATGATTAAAAAATTCTCCTTTCTCCTTAATAAAAAGAATTCAATATTAGATGTTTCAAAAAATTCAGAAAGCAAGTCCTTTCATAAGATTGGATGAAGATATTATTACACACTAATTAAAGTGTGGTTTGGGCTGATTAAGGCACTTCTATTTAGAATGGAGTGGATGGGAAAATATATTGAGCATTATTAGGACTTTCTTTGTTCATAGCAAATTTGAATGTGTTGTTTTATCTGGAAACATCATAAAACATGAACTTACTTCACTTTCTCTGTTATAAAGTACAAATCTGATCTCGCTTTGAAAGTAAAACTGATGCCTTTAGGAAGATTTTAAAAATACAGTTAGGAGTTATTCAATATAGTTCCTGGTTAGTAGTTCAAAATTGCTAAAATAAAGATTCATTTAGATATAAGATTTTCCATTGTGCCTAAAAAAAATGAATTACAGTCATAACACTTCTAAAAAAAATTATACTGGCAGATATGGCTGCAAGACCTGGGGCCATAAATTACCCAAATCAGAGTCACATACATGACATATCCGCAGTTTTGTTGTTCATTTTTCTTTTAAAGTATCACATTTAGTGAAAAAAACATACAGACCAGTGTATATTTCTGCATATACCTGAGTTAGGGTGTGGCTGATTGTTAAACTATTAGCAGCAAGTCCTTGGATACCTGAGTAAGTCTATGGAGTCATCAGGCATTATTGTGAGACGCTGATGCAACAGCCTCAGAGATAGAAACTCAACACATCAATCAAAAAAATGGTCTGGCTTTTAATGCAAAGCTTTTCTGAAGTTCTTGATGATACTATGTAGAAGCAGATATTAAAAGAAGCTCATGGCAGCTTTAAGGATAGCCTACATGTGGTAACTATGGAAAATGTGTCTAATTTCTAGTTTCACTCTTCATCAGGTTAAGTCCACGTCATCATCTCTGAAAATTGAAGGGCAGATTTAATAATAGGAAAGAATGAAATATACTAGATATATTGATGTGGTAGATGATGATATAACCAACCAAAATATAATTATGGAGAATATAGGAAGTAAGGAAATTGCTCACAAGTACTGTTAGGAGAAAAAAGAGCAGTGAGACTGAAGTTCTGTGAAGGAGGAGTTGAGGAGGAGTTGGAAGAAGAGTAAGAAGGAGAAAGGACAGAAGAGGAGGAAGAAGAAAAGGGAGGAGGAGGGGAGGGGTAATTTATGGGTGAATGACTTGTTTTCCCTTGATTTTTCTTTCACCTTAATCTTTTTTTTTAAAAAATATTTATTTATTTATACAGGCTGGGGTGTAGGACAGAGGTGTGGGGGAGGCAGTGAGAGGATTCACTAGAGACAGAGTGGGGAGCAGAACAGGTAGATCTACTGAAATACACTGCTGAGGGGAGCAGCGGGCTACTCAGGAGAGGTCTGCTGCACCATGTGGGAATCTCCCTGGCTGGGGATCAAACTCATGCTGCTGGCAGCAGACAGCTTCATAGCACTGCTACTTAACCCGTTGTGCCACCAGGGAGGCCCCTTTCACCTTAATCTTTCCAAATGACAAAAACCTGTTTATGTGCAAACTTATAAAGTTTGGAGTATCATACCTCAGTGATAACTGTTTTCCCTTGAGAAAACCCATCTGATTCAGATTTTAAAAAATGCTCACCTCTTCATTTAAACTTTCAAGTGGTATTTTCTCATAGTGTCACCCACAATTGCGTAGATATACAACCCTGCAGTTATATGTTAGCTACACTCTAATTGGAAATCTTCATTCCTGAAAAGATATAAAATCTCTCTAAAACAGCATTGTCCTAGATGTAATATATAATTTATAAATATAGTCATTGAACAAAAAGGCATTTAAATATAGACTGCTACTCCCAAGAGAGTAAGGAAACAAAATATATTTTCCCCTGACATTCCAGAATACCTCAGCATTTAATTTTGCATCCTAAGGTATATCTTACTTATAGGGCTGAACCAAAAGCAGGTGTCTGCAGATGACCACTATCCATTTATTTAAGCAAATATTTACTGACTGCCATCTCGGTGCCCATCTCGGTGCCCTAAATTTTGCAAGGCACCACATACAGGGGCTACAGTCCAATTATATGTCAATTAAGTGGTATTGTCTTTGTTTTGTGAAAATCTAAGCCTGTGTGTGTGTGATCTGCAGTTCCTGGGTCCATCACAAGTATCATAAGTGCCTTTTGCCTTTGCCAGAATAGGGCAGCTCACAAATTGCATCTGCATTCAGTATGGATTCTTACTAATGGGTACAAGGAAGGACTCCTCCGAATTTTTTTTGTACTTAATAATTACATTGCCTCGACAGTAATGTTTTAATATGGACAGTTTATCACATTATTTTCAATATTGATGCATATGGCCTATAAAAATGCATTCAAGGTCAACACTTATAATGCACTTACTATTATTTTTTAAATTTATTTTTAAAAAAGATTATTTTTATTTATGCATACAAGAACTGGGGTGTAGGGCAGAGGTGTGTGCGTGTGTGTGTGCGTGTGCGTGTGCGTGTGTGAAAGGATTCACCTGAGACAGGGTAGGGAGCAGAACAGGCAGATCCGAGGGGAGCAGCGGGTGAGACAGGAGAGGTCTGCTGAGCCATGTGGGTTAGCTCCCTGGCCAGGATTGAACTCATGCTGCAGTGGTTGACAATAGCTTGATAGTGCTGTGACTTCAACCCCTGTGCCATGAGGGGAGCCCACACTTAATACTATGATCTGTTACTCTGTTAGCTCCATGAGGGCAGAAATCATAACTTTTAAAAATTATCTAAGTTGGGCCTCCCTGGTGGTGCAGTGGTTAAGCGTTGCGCTGTGGAGCCTTCAGCAGCGGCAACCCGAGTTCGACTCTGTGCGGGGGAGATTACCACCTAGGTGGCAGAACTCTCCTGCCTTCCCTGCTGCTCCTCTCAGCAGTGTATTTCCGTAGCTCTGCCTGTTCTGCTCCCTACTCTGTCTCTGGTGAACCCTCTCGCTGACCCATGCCTCTGGCCTGTACCCCAGCTTGTATGCATAAATAAATAAATCTTTAAAAAAAACTATCTAAGTTGGTAAATAATGTTTTTCATTATTACTGAGGTCTATGATCTTAGCAGCAACATATGAAGTAGAAGCTTTAAAACAGTGCTTAAGAAAAAAAAAATCACTAATATCTCTAAATCACCTAAAACAGTACAAAACTGAGAAACATCATCAGTTTGTTATGCCATTAAAAGCAATTTTAACAGTCAGTACACTTGAAGTAATTTCCTGGCACTATTGGCTAAATGACTCAATTATTCCTCTCATTCATATATAGATATATTACTGGGATCAGCATTTATAAGCAATGAGTGATGTAAAAAAATACAGACTCCAAGGAAGTAAATCTATAAAGCTTTTAGGACAGACAATGAATCATATTGAAGTTGAAATGAACAATGATTATGATTTAGACTTGTTCTGCCCCATGCAGCAGCCGCTAGCTTCCTGGGACTATGCGGACATGTGATGTGGTTAGTCCTAGTCAGATGTGCTGCAAGCAAAAAATACACACGGGATTTCCAGGACCTGGTATGAATAAAAGACTGATTATTTCATTCACAATTTTTATATTGATCACACAACAAATGATAATTCTTGGATATATTGATTTAAATACTATATATTAAAATTGATACAGACTTTTTATTTTTTAATGTAGCAACTAAAAATTTAAAATTACCCATGTGCCTCTCATTATCCTTTAGCACTGATATAGAAAACTGATGAGTGAATGTGTACATCCAAAAAGAATCACATATCCACACAAAAGGATTGCCTATAAAACATGTCAATAACATGTCTGGTATTCATTTTTTAAATCCTTTTCGTGTATTTCTCAAATAACAAGTCATATTTTAATCTATTCAATATAATTAATTTCCAAATTTGTTGCCAAAGACAGGTCGTAATGTCTTACTGAATCAAGTTATATTTTTTCAACATTGATTTCATTTTATTTAGCATTCAGAATGACCATGTTTCAAATAAATACTAGAAATCTCTTCTTGAAGGACACTTGCTTAAACACATTAAGAATATTTACATTTCCGTAACTTAAAACTACAAGGAAACACATTCACTTACAGGTAGAGTGCATATAAAATCTGTGGAATGTTTATGACATCAAATACTGCCTATTTTGCAAAAAAAAAAAAGGTAATCAAAATTAATAGTTTTGGTGACTTCAAACACTTTTATTTCTAAGCTGATAATAAATTTCTTGGAATTAGTTATTTCCTCTCAAAAGTGTACCCATGCTTTACCTCAATATTAGGATTGCATTGCTGTGTCAGTGACTGTAACATTAATGATGTTCCACACAACAGTGATGTATGTTACTTGATAACAGGCTGAAATTCTGGTGACTAGGTGATTGGGAAAGACACAAAATCCACTGTCTAATGGGAGAATGAAAAGGCATCCTCCTTCTCCCTCTTCCTTTCTCGGCTATAGGTTATGAGCTCTTAAATTTCAGGCACTCTGCATTTCATTGTCTTCCCAAATTGCTTCCTCGGCCCTATGAAAACCCCTTTTCAGTTCCAGCATTGTAAAGTGGTCCAAATTTTTGTTTGTTTTGTTTTATACTTTTCCTGCTCTTTGGCAGATCTTATTTCACTTTTTAAATCCCAATTTCAGCCTGAATCCTTTGCAAATCCATCATGAATTCAGGGCTCTTAAGATGCTCCATTTAAAACCACCTACCCTAACAAATTCTGTTATATGGCTCTTCTTTGATCCCAGCCCATAATAAAAACACTTGTGACCTGCGCACAGCTCTGTAAAGTGATGCAGGTGACTGATAGAAAGAAGCAGTTTGTGTGAATATAACGAGATGCAGATGGTATTGTGTATTTTACCTCCAGGTAACTCACAATTTAACAGTGACCTCAATAAATACTGCTTTAATAATAGTGAGGAAGATTTATGACACAATATTTGGGTATGGCACATCTGGTATGAGAGCATTCTTTTTGAATCTCTTTAGCTAAATAACAGTCATAATTAACTCACACTGTTTTGATTTCTCTTATATAAAATTAAGGGAGTTATTATATCTCAGTCATTTTTGAGACTCCCTGTCATAGGCAAACAAGAGAGAAATCTTAATTAATAGTGGTAAGCTTGTTGCTACATAAAAAAATTTTTGGTGATTAAAATAAATTCTTTAAACATTTATAATTATAACGCATAACTTAAATAAATGTTTATATGTATACATATGAATAAATAAACACATATAAAAATATATGTGCTATATAGAAACAGATAGAAAAATTTTTCTATCTGTTTCTATGTGAATAGAGAAGGAGCGATACCTGCTAGGACCTTGATTCCTACTCATTCTTCCAAGAAAAGCTTCAGCAAGTGGAGAACATGCAGGGCTTGCACCTGGCGTGACTAGTGGGGAGGCACCTGTAGCTATATGTTCTGGAAAATTTACAGGAGTTGCCATCATGAGCATTCATGGTTGAGAATGCTCCAGCCCTAGCCTGGCATGATTTTAGGGTGGATGTGACTTAAAACTTGGACCATAACCTATGTCCATGAATGCTGACAGGACTCCTATTGTCTTGTTGGGATGTGAGACAGCAGGGGGAAGTTGTGGACATGTTAACCTTTATTTCTCCTAGTGTTTTCATATGTAAGCTCCATTTTGATAGTCAGAAGGGTCACTGCTTGGGAAGGAAGCTGTTGATTTGCAATGAAGCGCCTTCTCATGTGACAACTCTAAATAACATTTTTCTAAGTTAGATTTCATTTAACAATGGAAATTAGACTGTATTTTACAATGGAAACTTCTTAAAGTACTGTTCAACATTTTCCTTTCAATAGACTTTCAAGTGAGTGCGTAAATACCAGACAATTTCTGTGTTCTATGGACTCTTACATGTTGTTTTAGTCCAAATTTCTATGACTTTAATGTTTTTAGTTTCAAGGATAAAATATCTCTTAGACCTTTATTCACTACTCTTTAGACTTTATATAGACCCATGATCTCTCAAGAATGAAACCATGACATATTACTTGAAAAGTTACAGGACGTTTATATTTTTGTATATTTAGCTCAGAATAAAAAGAAACATTTTGATATCTACTCCTCTGGTAAGGGTAAAATGTTGAACTGAAACCTCTATTATTTTATTGCCAACACTGCAGTTATAATAATTTATTTATTTATTTTTATTGTGGTAAGATTGGTTTACAATATAATTTAGGAGAATAGGTTCACACCTCAGATGTAAGTTTCCTCACTACGCCCACCACCAAAGCACCCATCTCCCTTTACCATAGACCAGTGGGCCTCTGCCCCCTTTGTTCCCACTGTCACCTTCTCCCTAGTCGCCTCAGTTCTGTAGTCACATTGCACAATGACCATAGAGGTGCATATATCTCTTCAAATTGGTGTTTTTACATTCTTTGTATAAATACCAACGAGTTGAATTGCTGGATCTCTTTCTAATGTTTTGAGGAAACTCCATATTATTTTCCATAAGGACTGGGCCACTCTACATTTCCACCAACATTGTATAAGTGTTTGTAGTTATTCTTAAAGATATACAGGGGCCTCCCTGGTGGCACAACGGGTCAAGTCTCAGCACTATCAAGCTATCACCAGCTGGTGCAACATGAGTTCGATCTCCGGCCAGGGAGCTTCCCACATGGCGCAGCAGACCTCTCCTGCCTCGCCTGCTGCTCCCCTCAGCAGTATACTTCAGTAGTCTGCCTGTTCTGCTCCCCACTCTGTCTCTGGTGAATCCTCTCATCACCCCACACCTCTGGCCTAAGCCCCAGTACTTGTATGCAGAAATAAAAAAAAATATATATACAAATGCTTGCAAATGACCAAGGTACTTAATTTTTTTTTTAAAGATTTATTTATTTATACATACAAGCTGGGGTACAGACCAGAGGTGTGGGGCGGCGAGAGGGTTCACCAGAGACAGAGCGGGGAGCAGAACAGGCAGATCAGAAATACACTGCTGAGGGGAGCAGCGGGTGAGGCGGGAGAGGTCTGCCGCACCATATGGGATTCTCTCCGGCCGGGCGTTGAACTCGCATCGCCGCTGCCGACAGCTCCACAGTGCAGCGCTCAACCGCTGCGCCACCAGGGAGGCCCGGTACTTAATTTTTTAAGAATTAAGAAACACAAATGAATTTTTAATGAAAGATGATTTTTTATGGATTTATTATGTCTTACCTTTTAGCTGCCTGTCCTGTGTTTGAACCGCTGTCTTTTGGGTTAGACTAAACTGCACAATCCAGTTGGGTGAGAGCACATTGTCAAACATTTAGCACTCATCTAAACTATTATAGTTTATTGCCTTCAAATCTTCCTCTGACAATTGAGGAGTTTTGTTTTAAATATATTAAGAGAAGTGATGTATGTATTTCATATCATATACATAACAAAACATGTACCAAGAATTACAAAACTAGAGAATCCAGAGATTTTCTACATATAAGCATGTAAAATCTTGGAAATTGATTTTAGATTAAAATATAATTTACTGACAATCAATGCCTAACAAAATTAATGTTTATAAATGAATATCACTTAACAAAAAATGAATTGTTTTTGTTAGTGCTCTCACAATCAACTACACTCTAAACAATAATTTAATTTAATATAGCTAAAAAGTCACCTTTGAGTAACCTGACAGTGGATTTCTGAACTTGGAAGAAAAGGTGATTGAAAAATAAATAATCCTTTCATTTCCCATATTCACAGTAGACATATTCTTATGATTATATTAGGATGTCATGTTCAAAATAGGCTACTCTGAAGCAAGATCTTTTGTCTGCTGAATGTATTTGAGGATTTCTATTCTATCAAATTAATGTATTTTTACTTTTTATTTATTTAATATATATGTTTTGCTATGACATTGGTTTGCATTGTTGCTTTGTGTTATAAATACAGGATCTCCCACCCCTGGTGTTGTGACCACACAGCACCCACCATCAAGACAGCTGAAATCTACCACCATAGTCCACCATGTTCATTCCTCACCTTGTTCTTTTCTTTTCTTTTTTTTTTTTATACAAGCTGGGGTACAGGCCAGCGGTGTGGGGTGGCGAGAGGCTTCACCAGAGACAGAGTGGGGAGCAGAACAGGTAGATCAGAAATACACTGCTGAGGGGAGCAGCGGGCGAGGCAGGAGAGGTCTGGTGTGCCATGTGGGATTCTCCCCGGCCGGGCGTCAAACTCACATCACCGCTGCCGACAGCTCCACAGCGCAGCGCTCAACCGCTGTGCCACCAAGGAGGCCCTCTTTTCTTTTTTTTTTAAAGATTTATTTTTTTATTTATGCATACAAGAACTGGGGTGTAGGCCAGAGGTACGGGGCTGGGGAGGGGATAGAGGATTCACCAGAAACAATGTGGGGAGCAGAACAAGCAGATTGACTGAAATACACTGCTGAGGGGAGCAGTGGGCAAGATAGCAGAGGTCTGCTGCACCATGTGGGTTAGCTCTCTGGCTGGGGATTGAAATCATGTTGCACTAACTAGTGGTAGCTTGCCAGTGCTGAGACTTAACCCCTTGCACCACAAGGGAGGCCTTCCTCACCTTATTCTTGCCCCTTCCCTCCCTTGCCCTTCTGACAGTCTCAGTTCTATAGTCAGCTTTATCTGACCCTTAGTTTGGTTTCTTTATATTCCACATATAAGCGGCACCATGTGGTATTTCTCTTTCTCCTTCTGGCTTATTTTTCTTAGTATATCCCCCCCCTCCCCCAGTTTTATCCATGTGGCTGCAAATGACAAGAGTTTTTTTTCTTTTTTTATAGCCAAGTAGTATTTCATTATGTGATATACCACATCTTCCTGATCACACTCAACAGATGTTTTTATAGGGAAATATCACATGCAGTATTCGCCAGATTTGTTCAACTTGAGATTCGCCTTTACAGTGAAATAGAGATAAAAGTCTATGGTCTGACATAATGTCACCATGAGTCATAATGGAAATTACACAGTCAAAGCGAACAGTGAATAAACACACAAACCAGTGGAGCAGGGGAAAATGATGACATACACTGAGTGGCTGGCTAGATCTTAAACTTTAGAATTGATACCTGCTAGAAATTCTAGGGCAAAGATAACCTGGAAAGATCACTCTCCATCCAAAAGTGCTCTTAGGGGAGGGAAAAATCAATGTCTATGATTGCAATTAATAGAGAGTTTACAAGCAGTTTGGAAATTTTTATTTCTTTCTATGGTCTGAAGCAAGATCTCTTGTCTGCGGAAAGATCTTGTTGCTACTTACTTGGACAATTTAGATTTAGTCTCTTGTTTTATTTGGAGTTTCATTTGGAGACTCCAAAATGCATCACATAATGCATTACTCTAAGACAACTGTATTTTAATTGGTGAACTCTCTAACATTACTTTGATCTGAATCCTCTCTCTATAATGAAAGCTTAAGTCAAAACTGCTTTCTCTTAAAAACAACAAGCAAACAAATAAAACCCCCAGTGTTCTTGGTCAATGGAGTTTGTAGTATTATCTACCATTTGTCTTTTATTTAATAAGGATTTTCAAATATAAAATTAAACAATGAATTATCAGTTGATGCAATGACTTAGAGACGAAAAAAAAGACACGTGTAAAAAAGTATTCTTTATTAGGAGAACTGTTTTTGATTATATAAAAATGTTTTAGAAACAAATACTAAGAAGGTATAATGGGTCAGAGGAAAAATTCATGAGTCAATATTAAAAAACAAACCCTTAATAAAATTTTTAATAAATCTGAAAAAAACTCATATGGTAGAAACTTAAATTTATTCCTAAATATGTGGATTCACTTCAACATGCTTATTAGAGAAATGCCAAAAAAATAAAAAGCTAGTCTACCTAAAATAATTTCTCATAAGACATGAAAACATGGATGGATATGGTGAACATCATTGATAGTTAATAATATTTGAAAAGAGAAGGGAGGAAAGAACTTTTACTACTAAAAGTTAAAGCACTATTCTAATAAACTTGGTAAAGGAACATCAGTGTTGATCTAGTAAAAGAGTACTAGACATATCACAAAGCTGGGAACCTAAAACCATCTGGAAGAATTTGGTATCTCTTAATAACACTGCATGACAAATCAACGGAAAGGACTCAGAGCAGGGAGTCACTCTATATATCTGAATCATATCCTGAATCTGAATCATACCACAGTATGTTAAACACTCCAAAAAAGGGTGGATTAGATATAAATTTAATGAGTATATAAATGAAAGGAGAAGAAAGAAGAGAAATAGAAAAGTAGCTAGGGAAGGTTAAGGAGGATGAAATGGCTTGGAGCAAATTCATGAATATAAATTATGGATTTATAGACTTAAAAGATAAAGGCCAAAAATTACAAAAGAAAATATTTCAGATTTGACCACATAAAATGTAAATGTCTCTGGACTTTTAAAATATAATAATCAAACACAAAGATAAATAACAGAAAGCAAAACACATGTAAACATGCACATATCCTGTATGATAATCCACAAACACTCATCTCCAGTGGAAAAGGGCAAAGAGTACTAGTTCCTTGAACAAAGAGGAAACATAAATGACTAATGAAATTTAAGAAAAGATAATCCTTATTAATGATCAAATAAAATAAGATACTTTGGATGATTTTTTTTCTTTTTGTAAATTAAGGATTAAAATTGCTTAAGGTAGTATAATATGGTGAGATGGGCTCTTGAACTTTACTTTTTGGTATGTAAATTAGTTCATCAGAAATATATATGTATATACATGTACATAGATATACACACATCATAGTGCCTTAAAATGCCCATGATCTTTGATTTAGTAATTACCATTACTATTTGGGAGATATTTTTGTTTTTATACAAGATTTCAATTTTTGGAAATCATCCTTAAATCTGACTTTGATAAAGAATATTTAGAAATAGCCTTCAACACATATATTCCAAAATTAGGGAAAAGTTAAGTAAGTTGGTGCGGGACAGGGCTAAACTTATAACAGCAAGTAAAAGAAACAGGATGGAAATTGTCTCTATAAATACTTTAATCTGAAAATGAAATAATAGATTTTCAGGGAGTATACTAAAATATTAGGTTTTTATTTCCCTAATGCATAGATTTGTACATAACATTGTTTTAAAATTTGTGCTTTTTATATTTTCTCTTCAATTTCCACATTTCTGTTATTTTTGTGAATTTCTTTAATAACCATAAAGAAATTGTATTTTTCCTGGAAATCACTAAGAGCTTGCATTGGAAGTTTTTGCCAAGAAGCCTACGACACTAACTTGTTGACAGGTCTACATTTCTCCCCTCATCTAGGAAACACTAGAGATCCAGAGCTTTTTAATGGTCATTGTTTTAACACACCTGATATAAACTTGAAGAGCTACATGGTGATTATAATATTAAGTGTCTAGGAAAATTAAATCTAGGGTTTCAAGAAAAACACTTAAACATTTCTACTCTCAAAGAATGACAAATAGAAGCATGAAGTAAACAGTTTGAGGTACAGAACTCATGTTTTCTAATGAAAGGGGGGGGAGATAAAAATGGGGCCTTCATAAAGTATTATCTCATAAATAGCGAAGTATAAAGAGAAATATGATTTAGTAAACTTTCACAGCATGAATCAAACTTCATAAATTGTACCTTTTCTCCAGTAGGAATATTTTGCTACTTCTTTCAGTAAACAGTTTGGAAAATCTTTGAGACAAACTTTTTATGAAGATTTATTTATTTATGCATGCAAGAGCTGGGGTGTAGGCCAGAGGGGTGTGTGTGTGTGTGTGTGTGTGTGTGTGTAGGGGTGAGAAGATTCACCAGAGACAGACTAGGGAGCAGAACAAGTAGACTGAAATACACTGCTGAGGGGAGCAGCAGGAGAGACAGGAGAGTTCTGCTGCGCCATGTGGGAAGCTCCCTGGGCGGGGATTGAACTTGTGCTGCAGTGGCTACCAATAGCTTCATAGTGCTGAGACTTAACCCCTTGTGCCACCAGGGAGGCCCCTCATTTGTCCAAACTTAACTGAGTTAAACCGAGTTGACATGTTAACTCAGATCTTGGTTCCCTTTCATTTTACTGCACTGCTAGGCGAAGCTGAGAGAGTTAGATTCAGTGAAGAGGGGCTTCATTAGCTATAGATTAATCAAGAGCTACAACTCTAGAGAGTATTTTGACCCTCACCTGTTTTATACATAGCTGGATCTACCCGTATCCATAGTGCACTGGGGATGGAATGAAACATCAAGGTGGCTAAATAAGATGTTTTTCCACTAGAAAAGTAGATCCCTGTACTAACCATGCCCTCTGAGATATGGTCTTTTCTCTGTTATTCTTTCATTCATTCATTCATTCACTCAATGACCATCTTAGAGTTTATTGCCAGGAAGACTCAAAGAGGGCTCCCTGGTGGCGCAACAGGTTAAGTCTCAGCCTATGAAGCAATCTGCTGCCATTGCAGCACGAGTTGGCCCTGGCCAGGGAGCTTCCCATATGGTGCAGCAGACCTCTCCTGCCTCTTCCGCTTCTCCCCTCAGCAGTGTACTTCAATCGATCTGCCTGTTCTGCTACCTGCTTTGTCTCTGGTGAATCCTGTCACCACCCCACACCTCTGGCCTACACCCCAGTTCTTATATGCATAAATAAATAAGTCTTAAAAAATAAAAATAAATAAAAAGAAGACCCAAAGGACATATAAAAATAAAATATGGTAACTACTTCCAAGAACTTTATGTTCTAGCAGAAAAACACAAATTATATTTTTTCCTTCTCCCATAATACATAGTTTTCACCATGTTGGCATAAGCATTATCATTCTAGTTTATTTGCTGATTTACTCATAGAACCTGTTCTTCACAATAGTAGGCCATGGGGATGATTTTCTTTAAAATCTCTCTTCCCTGTTAAATAATCATTTATGGTAACATCTTAAAATAGAAATATTCACAATCAATTTAAGATATATTTTGAATGATGAAAATATCTCATGTTTCAGACACATTTCTATCACACAACTTGAGATGTGTCTGTGCACAATATTGATTACCAGCTGTTTGCTCCTGGGTACTGGATAAAAATAAGATGCAGAGACTCCTCAGCAACCTGAGTGGGGGTTGTGAAATAACGGCCGGCCTTTACCCGAAGAAGCAGTTAGCTAGCCCGCGCCGGCTACAAGAGTCTGGCTCAGAGGTGATGGAGCCTGCGGCTTTAAAACTAGTTTTTTGCTTGGTCTTGTTTACTGACTGAGAGCTGAGAGTTCATATTCTATTTGCACCAGGCTGTTGCCATCAGCTTGTGACACATCCTGTCCCATGGTCTAAGATCCCAACCTGACAATGTGCCAGAAAGATTTATGTGCTAGTTTGTATTTGGTTGGTTGATTTTCTTGGAGTATGTATTTAAAATCATATTAAGACTCCCAATAGATCATTTCTGAAGACATTTTGCTAATTTTAGTTAGACTTTTTAGTTGATAATTGATTTCAGTCTTTTGATTCAGATGGTAACTCTGCAAATGATTGTCATATTACAACTAGTTTTTGTACGTACTGTATTTGCCATTTGGATGAAGTGACTAAGATGGGGGGTTGATGAGTTAGGATCTCATGCCCCACACAGAGGCCACTCATAGCATGTGTTTCCATGTTGCTAGTACTCTATAGTGCAGCAAATCACTCCACTCCAAACCTCCTGAAAACGGTATAAGACAGAGCCTCCTCCACGGTAATCACTAAGAGTAATATGGGTGCTGGCTGCAGTGCCTGGTAGAGAGTCCCCTTGCCCAAATACACACTCTAAAACTTTACTGTATGCATTATTAATCAAATCATACAACTAACTAAAATTTACAAAATTCTAAGATTCACTTTTAATTTCATATTTCTGGAGATTTATAAAAACTCAGATTATCTCAAGAGGATGTTCCCAAATGCAGTTCCTGAAGTGTTAAATTTCACAAGCTGCTCCATGAAAAAAAGTGGTGTCTGAAAGACAAGCTTTAAAAGCAACCATTGAAAGCTGACCATAAAGTGAGACATTGTGGGGGGGGGGGCGGATGCAGTGGATTAAGTGGAGTACTATGGGCGTTGTGGTGGCAGGAGAGCACAGTGACCACACCTGAGGGGAGAAATCCTATACTGTTAAAATATTAACAAGAATGTAGAACAATGGTATTAAAAAAAATTGGTATCTGTGGTGAAGTAAATTGGGAAATACTCACAATACAATTCTCCCCTCCCACCAGGCTATATGTGTATTAGAGTACCAGTGCTCTGAGAAGAGGAGTAATAAAGAAAGCTGATCATATTTGGGTAATCCAGATTTTCCAGAGTCTCTGTTCCACGTAACTATTTTTAAAAAAGCACCCTTTAACATACTACAGAAAGAGGATGAACTTCATCTCCTAGAAATGCCTGTTTAGGGATTTTCTCTGTGGGTTCAATTCAGTTATCACCTCTTCTTGTGCCTCTCTTTCCCCTTTATCTCCTATGCATGCTCTCTAATTCTTATCTGTAAATTCTTGTGTATTTTTTGGTAGAAGGGTGTTTATTATAAAATGTAAAAGGTAAATAAATTTTGTTGCTATTATAGATTTACGAAGTGTGTAAGGCTCAGGTTTTAAATGCAAGTGCTTCCTTCACCATATTTCAAGAGTGTTATTTTTCCAGTGCTTGCTCTTAAATGCACAGTGGTGGTTATTAATGGGCACAGGATGATGTGTCTCTCCATTTGCACAGTGGCTCTATAGCATTCTGTCTTTTGGAATATTCTAGGCCTGCAGCCATTTTTATTTCCTTTTCCATGAATCCGAGAAGAAACTATTCAATATTTCTATTGACTATAAATGTCAGTAAAGTCCCTGCTTCGCAATGATAAATATCCTTTCTACCTGAATTCACTCCCGAGTTTTATCATTTAGTTATTTCATTTCACTCTGGTGTAGACCACATTTAGTAGGAACACTAATTACTGTATTTGAAGTGAGTTACAAAACTTGAGCTAATTTCAGAAAAATAATGTATTAATATAATTAAAGACTTCCCCAAAATCTTGTATTCTCTTTTTCTCTCTCTTTCTCTGCCTACAACTTTTCTTTACTGTCTTCATTTGGGATTGCCATTTGCATCCATGTTCATCTTAATGATATTATCTCCAGTTAGATTTTGTCATTCACTAATCCACACATTGGAATTCATCTCAATATTTTCTATTCTACAGTACACCTTTCCTTCCCCAAGATACCTGTTACAAATGTGACAGTATGGCATTTTTGTTTGCCCATTCTAGCATCCATGAGACTTCTATGGCCAAGATCTCATTATATCCCTAGTACCAAGTAGTTTGAGAACAAGGAAGCATTCAATGATTGCTAATGATTTAGCTGCAAGACACAATTCTTTATAATTTATAGTTTATACAGATTTAAGGAAAACTTCCAGCGGTTCCCAAAATATAGTATAGTTAAAATAATAACTTATGTGCGTATGCATATTTCATGCTGTGGTGCTCACCATGTGCATACGTGTTGTGTTTCCTACATGTTATTTTCATTTACAATTACGCTATTATAGAATAGTATGAAACTTTATTTGTCATTTTGATTGGCTAAATCATATTCTAATTTATAAAATCATTGTCTGTTGCACTTGTATGTATTAAAGCACAGCAAACATTTACTTCTTTGCTATTCAGTTTGTAAATAATTGCACTAAAATATGGACCCAGGCTGTCTGGATCCCAAATTCCTGATGTGAGTCATTCTACCACATGTGCTTTGTGGGCTGCATTCCTCACCATGTGATGGCTAAGTCAAAAGGCAGGACGACTTTCTTTTGTGCAACCTAATAGGTTTATTTATTATTCGTGTATAAGTGTAATGCTGTGCAGGAACAATACTTAATTAATTAAAATAAATTTGACTAACATGTTGGCATAAAAGTATCTCTTAAATTGTTTTAACTTACAATTTATATTTCTTGCAGAGTCAAAGATTTTTCCTATCTTTTCTGTGTTTATATTCCAGTAGTATTTTTACTTGTAAGAGCTGTTTGTTTATATCCCTTAAGGATGTGTCATTTGGAGCCTTTGTTGTTTTGTTCTGAAGTGAGCACATGCATTGAAATTTACTTATGAATTTACCTGTGAATAACACATACACAGTGTATTTCCTATCTTCTCGACATGTTTTTATTTTAGTTTTGCTACTTCTCTTAGTTTTTCAATTTATAGTATTCATTTCTAAATGCATTTATGTGTAAATTTTAGCTTAAAATTCATTTTACCTTTTCGAAATTTAAGTAACATTGCATGGTAACATCATAGGAGTGTTGATCACTGAGAATCAACAAGTAAGTATGCCAGTCTTCCCTTCTCTTATGCCAACAGTGGCACCCTCATGGTCACCCCTTCTCTGGAACACTCTGCACATACTAGGTAACTTTAATGCAATCCAGATTTCAGCTGTTGCACAGAGAACTGAGTTTCACACCCATCTCATGTCTGGTAGAAAGTACAGTGCAGTTTCCTGCATTTCTGCTTATTCCCAGTGGGGCCATAATTTCATGATCACCCCTGACTCCACTGTTTTTATTCTCATTAGTGGATTATCCCGAGTGCTTTACCTCCAGTGTGTTCCCGCGTGGCTACTATTCCTCATGATTCGTCACACACCTGGCTTGGAGAACAAGCCAGACAGGAGCTGCCAAGGGGCTCCCAGGCACTGGGCACCACAGTATTTACTGCTTCAAAGTTGAGGGCATGAGTCTCCCATGTGCTCCAAGACAGCTCATGAATTCGATTTTACGTGGTCAGTGCCAGGCCCTCTCCACGGGGTGTCTGGGAGCGCTGGGTTTAGAGTAGCTGACGTCTCAGACACATGAAGGTGAATCCCAAGTATGGCCAAGGTGAGTGAGGTGGGACCTGCTCAGTCGTAATGCCCACTGCGGCTGCTGGCTGGAAACAGGGACCTGTCACTTAGGTCCAGTTGTCCCTTGATAGAGTCCACTCTGGACACAGCTTCCACGGAATCCCTGCAACAAAGACCACAGAAAGCCCAAAAGGGAGGCTGGGGAGTGAGTGGGGTGGGGGTGCTCTCTGGATTCAGTGTTGGGACTCAGTGCTGGTGCCAGTTTTAACATCAACAAAATACTTAATTGCTCTTTGTAATTGTAGCAATTAATTAAAACATAGAAAAGACTTTACGTTAAATTAATACAACTCTGAGGTATCTTTATTTAGTCAAGGCAGCTAGAAAACCTGCTAACTGAGGTTTAACAGATAAGATAGGAAAAATGCATTTTAGTTTTCATTTCTTTGAACTAATGCAAAAGGTAAGAAAAACTGTCTTCAGTATTTAATATCTTTGATATTTTATCTTTGGATGTAATTTTCTTGAGCTTTAACATGGACTTTTCCACTTGCAAGGCAATTTTAATCTTTGTACTTGAATTTCTCCTTAGAAATCTGAAATTGAGAGGAGGCTTGCATTGACTTTTGGTTGTCGTTATGTTTCAGTTTACTTTGGGACCCTCTCCACCGAGTGGAGTTTTATTTCAGAACATTTAAGTGCTTTATTGGTAATTTGTGTGGACAAACAGGGGATGGGAGATGGCAGAGGAGGGAGGCTTTCAGTGGTTCACAGAAGGGCTCAAGGTTAAATTAATTAGTGAATGACTCTGACCTAATTTAGAACCTCCTGGAGGGAAAAAGAACAATTCACAGTAGCAGTCCTGGGTGGGGAGAGCAAAGCCAGTTGTGGGAGATGCTCCTCTGAAGGAAATGAACTTCCACATTTACCATCCACCTCCTTCCCAGCAGGGTTCTCTCACAGTCCTGACTGACTGTATGAAAGATGGTTAAAGTCAAGGGCTGAGAGAATGGAGGCTGTCAGTTGGACGTGTGGGGAGTAGTGACATTTCTTACCCAAGGAGGAGGACACAGGAGAGCAGCAGTCCTGGGTCCTCTGGGACCCACCCAGCTCTCACTCCCCACAGACCAGCCAGGCATTCAGCATACCCTGTGCCAAGTGAAAATGTGGGTCCAGAGCACATGCGTTGTCCCATTGGACTTCTCTGCAAAACACAAATTCAAACATAAAATTATTCCAGATGTCAAGGTGGCAACTACAGACCATATACCCCTAGTGTGGGTTTTTGTGCGGTCTTTGACTAACACCCATAAGTCTGCCTGCTTGACAACCACCCCCTACCATCCCATCCTGCCCCCAAGAGCTGCTTGAGTAAATGGGGAAGCCAAACAGTTCACTGGCTGTCTCCTGTCACTCTTTTTGCAGCTACCTTCCTGTGGGGAGACAATTACCATGCTGTTCCAGGTGTCAGATTTTCAGGAGCAGCAACTCCTGGGAAGGCTGGTCTGGGAGCAGCATACTCCCACTAGGTACGAGGGCACCTCACCAGGTTCTGGGGCCAGTATCACCACCATGATAAGACACATTCCTTACCGTTAGCTTCACTGAGGGTAATAGCTTGGTCACTCATCAGCCTTACTGGTGTTTTTGGTCTTCATTTCTCAGTCAGATCAAGGACGGAAAGTGCTGTCAACAATTCCATTAAGAAAAGATTTGGTTCTTGCTAAAGTAGATCATGTGTTAAATGATTCAAGATGGGGATAGAGGACAGGACCTACATTATGGCCATGTTGCTTTTCCCATCATCTCTATCCTTGGGGCTTGGCACTAATTTCTGGGCCCCTTGACCCTCTGTAGGGATGGGTAATGATTGTATTTGCCCATTACCCTCCGTGTCTTTCCCTGAGACAAGAGGTGCAAGGTTTCCAAACTTTAAATTCCAACGGGAAGGACATTCTTAACGAATCATTTGTAAAGCACACTCCCTTTTTACTGTCTCAATAATGGATGAGTTGCAGAATCAATAGAAGCATAGACATAGTCAAAGTATAATTACAGAGATCATTCAGTATCTGCCTCATACCAACCTGTGCATGCAGATATTTTATGATCTGGTCACACTGACTGGACTTCCAGCCCCAGCTCCACCCCACCCTTCACTGTTTTTTGCTTTCATAATTGTTCATTCTATTCAATGTGGCTTCCATTACTTGACTCATTTTGTTCTATGTCTTAGAGACCATTTCTTCTGGGAGCTTTCCTTGTTTCCTTGGAATGTCTCTTTAGCAAATCTTTGGTTCCCTGGAGTTAGGATATCAGGGACTTATTTCCAATTGCCAAAAAGTATTGGAACAGTCCATTTACATGTCTGTCTTTACCTACTAGATTTTTCCTGCTTGCAAGGACAAGAACAGTATTTTCTTGTGGGTTTTTTTTTTTTTTTCAGTGTTTTTGCCTAGAAGAACTGATACGTAGGTCAGAGGTACAGGGGGGTGAGAGGATTCACCAGAGACAGAGTAGGGAGCAGAACAGGTAGATTTGCTGAAATATACTTCTAAGGGGAACATTGGGTGAGGCAGGAGAGGAGATGTCTGTTGTGCCATATGTAGGTTAGCTCCTGGCTGGGATCGAACACAGGCGATAGTAGTGATAGTGCTGAGTCTTAATCTCTAGGACACCAGGTAGGCCCCTCTTTTTGCTTTTTAAGAACCCAGACCCTAGCACAGACCTTAACATAGAACTGTACCTCTGTAAGTAATTATTTTGAATGGCACAGCGGACATTTTAACTTTTGTTCTTACATTTTTCTATGGAACTAAGTATAAAGTTGATGAAAATGTTTAAAAAGTGGGATTCTGTTTGGACATGCTTTTTATTGAAAAAGGCTGACCCAACACTGACAACACTGAAGTTACTCTTTAAACTATTAACTTCCATCTTCAGTTAGGCCCCCAATGGCCTTCACTTAGTCTCATGAGTTAATTTTGAAGGGTTGGCATCACACCAACTTCAGCTACAACCTTGGAGAAGTCCTTCTTTCCCTGGATCACTTTGCTTTTGAAATTGGACATGATAATGACTACTGCTAAGCAATATGATAAAAAGATCCTGAGATGAAAAGTTTCATAATTGAATGCTGGCAAATAATGATTTCAAACTCATTTTTCTAAGGTTCTGATGATCTTATTAGTGATCAAGGAGAGGAAGGATGGGTTTTCAATCTGACAGTCTGTTATTTCTATCTCTCAAATCAAGTGAGCTGAGTTAAATATTCTGGTCAATTTTAACTTATGTCTCTTGTTTCCAAATAATTCAGCTATGTCATGGAAAATAATATGTACTTGATCTTATCATTAGATAGTATACTGACAGGCTTATGAAATGATGCGATTTTTCATTTCAGTAAACCATATTTAAATCATCATTGTGTTCTATATCTATCTCCTAGGGAGTAATTTGGTTTACCACTATCAATGTGAGTATTATATTTTTGACTCCTCACTCAAAATTGTTCTTATCATTCATTCCTGAAATAAAATACTACAACCAAAGAGTAGTATAATATTAAAGAGCTAGGTCTAGGGAATACAAATATTCTAGGAAAATGGTTAAAGAAACTTGGAGGTTAACACTGAAAGTGGGGATTTGCCTCACGTAGAGTGCTCTATCGCATCTGTTTTCCCCCCCAGCTTTATAGAGGTATAATTGATAAGTAAAACTGTAAGATATTTAAGGTGTGAAACCTGATGACTTGATCTACAGATACACTGTGAAAGGAGGCACCCTGCCCACAGAGTTAATGAACATATTCATCATCTCACATATATTCATTTTATTCTTTTAGGAAGAACATTTAAGTTCTACTCTCTTAGCAAATTACAGTTATAAAATACAGGGTGATCAACTGTAGTCGCCATGTAGATCAGATACTCAGATCTTATTCACCCTCTAACTGAAAGTTTATCTACTTTTACAAACCACTCTTTATACCTCCTACCCCCAGTTTCTGGCAGCCACTTTTCTACCCTCTGTTCTCATGGAGAGCAGCATCAACACAGTGGGATTATAAAAGACAGAGGAATGACTACACTGTCACTGGCTTCCTGATTCCTACTCAGTTGTCGGAGGTAGGGGTCACCTCCCATCCTTCCCACCACCAGTCTCATGGGGGGAGGGGCGAGCTATGCAGAATTCAAGGCTCTTCTCAGAGCTACAGTTACAGCTTGCTATAGGCGTGGAGGAAAAAATTTCCCCAGCACCTCTGGGTTCTTCTTAGGCTGGTGAAAGAATCAAATTAACATCAAAAACAAAATATGGAGAAAATAAAAAAAATTGCTTACATATATGGAGAATCTATAAAAATGTAGATTTTAAAGCAAATGGGGAAAAACTGAGGGTATATGTCCTGCACTAAGGAATTGAATAGAGACCTGGGGCTTCACGGACAGAAGAGGAGCTCACATGCTGAAGGCAGGATGACTCCTATGATGAAGACCAGATGCTCTGTGATTAGATTTTTGCCCTGACATCAATAGGCTTCTCCAGTTGAAATGTGATTTCTGGTAAAAAAGAGAATGAAAAATGAAAAAACTCTCATTGTGGGTAATACCCCCAATTAGCATTCTTCTAAGTATTTAAGGGCTCAGTGAAAGAAAAGCCTTAGCTTGGAATAATCCACACGGCTTATGGCACGTCTTGGGAAGTCTACCTGAACATCTTCCCAGGTCTGTCTTTCACTGCCTACAGTTGCTCATGGGATCTGAGGTCCTCCTGCAGGTGGAACCCTGGACCACATCTTGTGGCAAGACCCCACATAAACTCAGAATTAAAGTCATCATGTCCTCAAAACCAGGTCTTTGCTCACTATGGTGGCTGTGTCTCTGTGGCAGTGAAGCTGGCATCACAGTAAGTTGGATGGATTACAGTTAACTTTCCTGTTCACTCTGCATCAAATCGGACCACTTCATGACAATCTATTCTCAACAGCACTTCTTAGCTGTGTCCTTTGTCATTTCAGCACGTAACTGTCCAACCATAGATTTTTATCAAAAATTATCCTCTGGTCTGACTAGAAATGCTTTGAGTACTTGCCTCATGGTTACCTAAGGGAAATTATATAGGATTTACTACTTTATGCCACCACCAAGGCAAGTAAAACAAAAGTGGGGCCACTGCTGTCGTTTTACCTTCTTTCTCTTTCATCTGTTCTTTCAACATCCTTTACACTGCAGTGCCCTCTCACGGTATTCTGCTCTGTGGTTGCCTCTTCCGGACTCAACTGGGGACTTCAGTCGTGGCCCTGGAATCCCTGTGAGTCCCACCACGGATTTACTACCACTCTCCTACCAGCACTACCATGTCTCAACAACCTGCTACACCCAGGTGTTTGCTGGCACACCTGGGACCACATCTTTCACCAGACACTTCCTCCTCCCTGCCCTCCCAGGTGACTAGACAGCATTGTTTCCCACTAATGAGACCCAAGCTCAGAGCACAGTGACCCTGCTTTTGTTTTACCTGCCTTGGTGGTGACACAAAGTAGTAACTCCTATATAATTCCCTTTCAGCGCCAAGCAGGGTCTTTCCCGTAGGTAACCACAAGCATTTCTAGGCAGGCTGGTGATTGGCCAGGGTTCCATAATGCAGTGCAGAGCTGGGAACCAGGTGAGTAGAAAGACTTACTTCCTGGTTTCCTGGCTGAGAAAGCACCCCAGGTACCAAGGGAAACCGTGACCTTGAGTGCTAGGCTCCAGACCCAAGAGGGAAGGAGACAGCAGTGGGGCGCTGTCCTGTGCAGGTCTGAGCCTGCAAGGTCAGAGCATCAAGGGCTGGTGTTGAGCGACGCTCTGCCAAAGTTTCAGTGAATTTTGTTCGTACTCTTGCAGACTGTGAGGAAATAGTAAAACCAACCTAATAAAAATCAATCTTTTAACTTTTCAGGTAAGAATTTTTTTTTTTTTTGGCATATGGCCTTTTTAAGCGCATTTGACATTCAGTAAATTTGGTCAATGAATAGGAAAGACATGCTGGTCTTAACCATAACTCCTATTGCAGTGAGTCAGCATCAACCCCTTGCTGACTCTTACTATAATAAACACCCACTTGCTCTATTATTGCAAAATGAATTCTGAATTCTAAAGACATCTTATTAAAGTACAGACTTTATGTCATTATTTAAATTGTAATACATACTGGTTTTGGCTCAGAGAGTGTCTTCCTTGCCACTTGTTCACTTGCAGTCTAGACTACACTTGGGAGTTGCTTTCAGGACTTTTTTACTGAATCTGTGGGATAAAAACTCAGGAAGAAGGTAAATTTTATAGTAACTAATTGTGCAAAAGGAAACCTGATTTGTCCTTTCCCAAGACAACAGATGAATCATACTTTCTGCCCGCATCTACCTCCTTCTGGGGTTACTTAGGTCAGTGTTTGAAGTTATGTTTCATTTGTTTGGTTATTTACCTATATGTAATTAATTTATTTGTATTAGTTTTAGAGGCCAAAGTTTATTGTAATGTTATGACCCTTAATTTATTTTTATTATTATTTTTTAAAATATATATTTTTATTGTTATTTATGTCTTTTACATTTTGCATTCCCCTTGGGTAGCCCACCACCAATTCACCCGTGATCCATCTCCATGGTCCCTTGTGTTCTTTTCTATTCCATTTTGTGCCCTTTCCCTTCCCTCCCTCCAGCTCCCTCCTCCCCCCCCCCCCCCCC
>PVIJ01011200.1:0-55910 GCA_004024925.1 Scalopus aquaticus | reverse complement strand
GAGGCAGGAGAGGTCTGCCGCGCCATGTGGGAATCTCCCCGGCCGGGCGTTGAACTCCCGTCGCCATGGACAGCTCCACAGCCCAGTGCCTAACCACTGCACCACCGGGGAGGCCTTGGAGGGTGTTTGAAGTTGGAAAATAAAATGACCTTGAAAAAAAATGCCATCCACAAGATAAAGAGCTCCCAAGGAGCCAAATTAGTAAAATAATGCCCCCATGGGGGGTTTCTCACTCCGTGCTGACTTTCTTGTCTTAGCATTCCCTTCAAGTCTTGTGCTTGCTGGTCCTGCAGACATGAACCATGCTTTCTTTGATAAATATTATATAATACCGGGCCTCCCTGGTGGCGCAGCGGTTGAGCGCTGCGCTGTGGAGCTGTCGGCAGCAGCGATGCGAGTTCGAAGCCCAGCCGGGGAGATTCCCACATGGCACGGCAGACCTCTCCTGCCTCACCCACTGCTCCCCTCAGCAGTGTATTTCTGATCTGCCTGTTCTGCTCCCCGTTCTGTCTCTGGTGAACCCTCTCGCCGCCCCACGCCTCTGGCCTGTACCCCAGCTTGTATGCATAAATAAATAAATCGTTAAAAAAATAATTATGTAATACCTCTTAGACCGTCTAATGATTTATGAGTTTGAGATTTTCTGATCATTTGGAGTTTTCAAATTTGACCTTTCAATCTGGATGAGGAAAAAGAAAAAAATGGGTTACTGAGAATAAGATAATAGGCAGGAGATTAGACTGGCTGGAGGCGCAAGATTGGTTGAAAAGAGGCTTGAAAGAAAGCAACGTTGAAAGTAAACCTTTCAAAGCCGGAGAAAGATTTGAGGAGATAAGGGAAGCCGTGACACAGCATCAGTAGGAACATTTTCAGAAAAAACGGCGCCTCCGCTCTTGTTTCTGCCTCTCGCGAAGCAGGCATTGCTGATGGTCCTCTTCTCTTCTGCAAACCAAGGCCTACTGCAACATGGGAGCTCTGAGAACCCTCTGAATTGCAGGCGAACGTGCAGGCATGGGGCAGCCTTCGCTCTCTCCCTCTTCTCAGACGCAGGGGGAGACTCAGGCTGGGCCTGGGCCTGAGTGCTGACTGCAGGTGGCACACGAGCCAAGCAGACGGGTCTAAAGGAAGGGAGTTCTGGAGCCCTTGGTGGCTTTTTAGGCTTTTTTTGTTTTTAAAGATTTTATTTTATTTATACGTATAAGCTGGGGTACAGGCCAGAGGCGCGGGGCGGTGAGAGGGTTCACCAGAGACAGAGTGGGGAGCAGAACAGGCAGATCAGAAACACACTGCTGAGGGGAGCAGCGGGCGAGGCAGGAGATGTCTGCCGCGCCATGTGGGATTCTCCCCGGCCGACAGCTCCACAGCGCAGCGCTCAACCGCTGCGCCACCCAAGTTGCCCTGGCTTTTTAGGCTTTTAATAGTCTCTTGTAGAGAGGCAGCCAGGTACAAGGCAGGCAATGGGGCTGGGGGCCAGGAGGGTGGCAGGCCACCCAGCAGCCAGAGAATCTTCACTCTTTCTGGGCTCTCTGGTGGTGTCTCGTGGTCTCTCTGCTGCACCCTGAACAGTCCTCTGCTCCATGCTCTGTTCTCTGCTATTGCTGCTGCTGCTGCTGCTGCTGCTGCTGCTGCTGCTGCTGCTGCTGCTTCTAAGCCCAGTCTCTGGCCCAGGTGTGCCCCCTCACGCAGGCCCACACCCCACTTCAGGTGCCTGCCATCAGACACGGGTGTAGGACCACAGGGGTCTATCATTAGGGGGAGGGAAGAAAAACCTGATGACTCTTTTGTTTACCCTACACTCGTAAACGGGGTTCAGTGAATTTCAGTGATCTCCAGGTGCATCTTCAGAGAGCACCACAGCGGCCCTATCGCCTGACCTGGACAGGTGGGTGATGTTTTACAAGGTTTTCCTTCCTAACTGGCCTGAAGCTAAGTTCAGAGATCCCATAGCTTTTGAGTCAGGGTAAAGGCCTTCCCACGTGTCTCACAGGGATCACTCAGGATGCCTTAGACTCAGAAGATATGGAGGAAGATGAGGTGTAGGGGTTAGAAAGAAAAAGTGAGGTCAAAGGACTATTTGAGACATAGAAGAGAAATGTCAAATACAGAAGAACTTTATGTTTCCTCTAGATCATATTTAAGCTTACCTCTAAGTCATATGCAGTGCTGTAAACCAATATTATTTCAACTAAAACAAAATACTGATACAGGCCTCCCTGGTAGCCTGGGGGTACAGTCTCAGCACTATCGCCACCACAGCCTGAGTCTGATCCCCAGCCAGGGAGTTTCCCACATGGCGCAACAGACCTCTCCTGTCTCGCCCACCGCTCCCCTCAGCAGTGTATTTCAGTAGATCCGCCTGTTATGCTCCCCACTCTGTCTCCGGTGAATCCTCTCACCACCCTCCCATCTCTGACCTACACCTCAGTTCTTTTTTTTTTTTTTTAAATTTATTTATTTATACATACAAGCTGGGGTACAGGCCAGAGGCATGGGGTGGCGAGACGGTTCACCAGAGACAGAGTGGGGAGCAGAACAGGCAGATCAGAAGTACACTGCTGAGGGGAGCAGCGGGCGAGGCAGGAGAGGTCTGCCGCACCATGTGGGATTCTCCCTGGCTGGGCGTTGAACTCGCATCGCTGCTGCCTACAGCTCCACAGCGCAGCGCTTAACTGCTGTGCCACCAGGGAGGCCCTACAGCTGCCAGATTTAAGAACCTCCTCTTGGTTCTGCTTTGGATGTCTGCCTGACTTTTGAGCTACGATTGCTTTCCTACTTAACTTTCCTGCTTTGCTACTTTCAATCATTTATTCCTTCATCCATTCACTCATGCACTTACACCGCACACTAAGGGAAGCACTGGAGATATTCTCAAAGACCCAAAGTCCAGTGGGAGAGACAGACAACTAATCCAACTATTACAACTAGTGGAATAAAGACTCTGAGAGGGGTATTATGGAGATTACTTGAGGACACAGCAGGGATATAAAACAGACTTTAAGGGCCTCCCTGGTGGCGCAATGGGTTAAATCTCAGCACTATGAAGCTATCCGCAGCCACTGCAGCACGAGTTCGATCCCTGGCCAGGGAACTCCCCACATGGTGCAGCAGACTTCTCCTGCTTCGCCCGCTACTCCCCTCAGCAGATCCGCCTGTTCTGCTCCCTATTCTGTCTCTGGTGGGTCCCCTCACCCCCCATATAAAACAGACTTTAAGTTTTAGGGCAGGCTCCCAAAGGAGGCAACCTGAGTTGACATCTGAAAGGCTAAGTAGGATCTCTAGCTAGGAAATCTCTTGCCAGGAAGGCGTTAAGACATACCTCTTGCCATAGAATCATGATCTTTGGCTTCAGGCTTTACTTAGTGGCATCATTTCTGAGAGTGCCTCTTCTAATAACCACAAAACCACTAATGTAAATTCCACAGACCTTGGGGGGTAGTGCCTTACAAACATGCCTTTTTTAATCCCCTCAGCAGCCTTGTGATTTAGGTTCTGTAGTATATGGTATCTTCCTGTGCTCACAGAATTAGTAGGGCGAGACTTTGGGAGGAGTAAAACAGGCAATCTTGTTGAGAAATGATGCTCTTCACTTCTTCACTTACAAATTTCTATCTTGCTTACCTCTTTTTTCTTCTCTACAACATGAGGATTGAAATACAGTTAAAGTCTTAAATGGATAATCCATGTGCAGGCAGCAGCACCTACCTGGGACCATAGCAAGCACTATGGTGAGGTTATAATCTCAGTCCCACACAGAGGAATAGAGAGTTAAGAGGAGATCCACCCCATTCTAGAAGTGAGTAAAAATTGACCCATGGAGAGGTTGAGCGACTTTTGCAAAGGCATTTGTTCTCAAAAACAAGAGAATCTGTAAAGACAAAGAAAACAATGAGACATTAATATGGAATTTGTCTGCTAAGGGGCAAGATGTTTGCATTTTTTAAAAGATTTATTTATTTATGCATACAAGAGCTGGAGTGTAGATCAGCTACGCCATGTGGGAAGCTCCCTGGCCAGGGATCGAACTCATGCTGCAGTGGCTGCTGATAGCTTCATAGTACTGAGACTTAACCCCTTGCACCACTAGGGAGGCCCCGACACCCCACTTTTAAATGTGGTATTCAGGGCCTCCCTGGTGTTGCAGCAGTTAAGTGCTGCACTGTGGAGCTGTCAGCAGCGGCAACGCAAGTTCAATGCCTGGCCCGGGAGATTCCTACATGGTGCGGCAGACCTCTCCTGCCTTGCTCGCATTTTGGCTGATCTGCCTGTTCTGCTCCCCACTCTGTCTCTGGTGAACCCTCTCACCGCCCCACGCCTCTGGCCTGTACCCCAGCTTGTATGCCTAAATAAAAATATCTTTAAAAAAAATAAATGTGGTATTCAACTTATCTATTTTTTCTTTGTTGTGATAGCTGTATTGAGATAAATTCACATTTCAATTGTATAATTTGATGGTTCTTAGTATATATTTTATATTTATAAAATATATTTTTAGTTGTATAATCACACAATCAACAGAACATTTCTGTCACCCCCATAAAGAAACCCCATGTCTTTCAGTTATCACACGATAAACTTCCCAGCACTGTGTAACCACCTATCTAGTTTCTGTCTCTATAGATTTACCTATTCTGCACATTTTATCTAGATAGAATTATATAATAGGGGCCTCCCTGGTGGTACAATGGGTTAAGTGCAGCACTATGAAGCTATCCAGCACCACTGTAGCAGGAGTTCAGTCCCCAGTGGGGGAGATTCCCACATGGCACAGCAGACCCCTCCTGCATCACCCGCTACTCCCCTCAGCAGTGTACTTCAATAGATTTGCCTGTTCTGCAGCCCACTCTGTCTCTGGTGAACCCTCTCACCACCCCACATCTCTGGCCTACACCCCAACTTGTATGCATAAGTAAATCTTTTTTTAAAATAATCATATAATAGGGGCCTCCCCGGTGGCACAGCGGTTGGGCGCTGCGCTGTGGAGCTGTTGGCAGCGGCGACGCGAGTTCGACGCCTGGCTGGGGAGAGTCCCACATGGTGCGGCAGACCTCTCCTGCCTTGCCCGCTGGTCCCCTCAGCAGTGTGTTTCTGATCTGCCTGTTCTGCTCCCCGCTCTGTCTCTGGTGAGCCCTCTCGCCGCCCCACGCCTCTGGCCTGTACCCCAACTTGTATGTGTAAATAAAAAAAAAAAATCATATAATAGGAGGTATTTTGTGATTCGTTTCCTATATTTAGCATGTCTTTAAGTTGTAGCATGTATCAGTACTTCATCCCTTTATTCTGACCAAATAATATTATATTGAATGGATATACTATCTTTTTTTTCCTACTCATCAGCTGGTATAGATTTAGATCGTTCCCACCTTTGTGCTATTATGAATAATGCTTCAGGCAAGTTTTTGTCTGAACATTTCTTTTCATTTCTCTTGGGTTTATACTCTGTAACAGTAAATTGCTCTATCAAACCAGCCTACTATTTTTTTTTAAGATTTATTTATCTATGCATACAAGCTGGGGTGCAGGCCAAAGGTGTGGGGTGGTGAGAGGATTCACCAGAGACAGAGTGGGGAGCAGAACAGGCAGATGGACTAAAGTACACTGCTGAGGGGAGCAGCGGGCAAGACAGGAGAGGTCTGCTGTGCCATGTGGGAATGTCCCTGGCTGGGTATCGAACTTATGGTGCAGTGGTTCTGGATAGCTTCATAGTGCTGCACTTAACCCGTTATGTCACCAGGGAGGTCCCAAACCAGCCTACTTTTAAAAGTCAACCCACCCTCTGCAGTGTAGCCTTGATTTTATAATTGTTCAAAAATGCAAAAGAGGGGGCCTTCCTGGTGTCACAAGGGGTTAAGTCTCAGCACTATGAAGCTATCAGCAGCCACTGCAGCACGAGTTCGATCCCCGGCCAGGATGTTTCCAATATGCACAGCAGACCTCTCCTGTCTTGCCCACTGCTCCCCTCAGCAGTGTATTTCAATAGATCCACCTGTTCTGCTCCCCACTCTGTCTCTGGTGAATCCTCACCCCCACTCCCCAGCCCTCACCTCTGGCCTACACCCCAGCTATCCTATGTAAAAATAAATAAATATTTTTTTAAAAAAGGAATAATAAACTGACACAGGCCGCAGTGTGGAAATACAGTAAGGCATAGTGGGGACTGCGTTAAAGTGGAGACGTAGGCCCCATCTAAGGAAGGCAGTAGCCTCAGCCAACTGGAGCTGCAGCCAGCCATGGCCTTGTCTGACCTTGTCTGACCTTGTCTGCACCGGTTTGCAGGAGGGTGGGAAGTTACTGAAACCCTGGAGGGTGGGTCAGGGGTCAGGTTTGCAGTTCTAAGCAAACTGTGAGTGGAGCAAATCAGAGGCTGGAGGAAAGGAATTTCATAGTTGAGAAAAATATTGAAGGCTAACTGAGGTCATGACAATGTGGAGAAGAAAGCACGGACTGGAGAAAAAATTCTGAGGTGAAATGTTTAAGCCCTGTGAGTCTGGGGAACTAGAAGGAGGAAACAGGGTGACCCACAGGTTTGTTCTCTGAATGGTATCGGTAAGAATCAGCCCTGCCCGCGAGGCCTGCAGGAGAGGCTCGGGGAAAGGCAGATGGGGGAGTAGACCCCAAGGGAACCTCCTTCCAGAGGGTGAGAGCTCAGAACTAAGTTCCACAGTGAGGGTCTCCTGTGCTCTCCGAAAGGAGAATGTTCCTAGGAAAACTTCCAGAAGCCAACTGGGCAGAAAACACAGCCGTGGCCGTTCATTTACGTGGGAAATATTTTAGGGTTCCCGGACCCCCCCCACCAATAGCCCACCAAATCATACCAAATAACACATAAAACCTAAAAGGGCGCAGGAGGGCTGGGCACATACCTGCTTTGTATTAAGTCCTTGGGCTGACCGCCGGGCACCACGGGCCACGCTGCCGTAAACCACGCTCAGTCCTTTGCGACACTGCCGTACAAGCCGCATTCTCCTGGAGCTGCTTTCCGTTAGCGACAGCAGGAAGTCAGGTCAGGCTTCCCAGGATACCCAGGGACCTGTTCAGAACTTGCAAAAAGTACGAGAAACTGTCCAGGGGGATGGAGAAGGATGTAAGATGAGGCGCGGACCACCCGGAGCTGAAGGTGAGTTGCAGGGACCCGGGCCTCGCTGCCCGAGCTGCGCCCACGGAGCTCCGCTTTCTCCCCTGCAGGCCTTCGTCCTACCTTCTCTCTGCCCTTGAGGGCCTCAAGGACCCAACTCTTGAGTTCCATGGTTCACCACTCAGAGCCGGCAGGTTAAGGATGTGAAAATGGTGCCTCCCTGGTGGCACAGGAGGTTAGTCTCAGCACTGGGAAGCCATCGGCAGCCACTGTGGCACGAGTTCGATCCCAGACCAAGGAGCTTCCCACAGGGCGCGGCAGACCTCTCCTGTCTCCTCGTGCTCCCCTCAGCAGTGCATTTCAGCAGATTCGCCTGTTCTGCTCCCCATTCTGTCTCCGGTAAACCCTCTTACCCCCAACACCTCTGGGACTACACCCCAGCTCTTCTATGCATAAATAAATCTTTAAAAAAAAAGAAAGAAAGAAAGAAAGAGGGCCTCCCTGGTGGCACAGTGGTTAAGCCCTGTGCTGTGGAGCTGTCGGCAGCGGCGACGCGAGTTCAACGCCCGGTCGGGGAGATTCCCACATGGTGCGGCAGACCTCTCCTGCCTCTCCTGTTGCTCTCCTCGGCAGTGTGTTTCCGATCTGCCTGTTCTGCTCCCCACTCTGTCTCTGGTGAACACTCTCGCCGCACCACGCCTCTGGCCTGCACCCCAACTTGTATGCATAAATAAATAAATCTTTAAAAAAAATAGATCTTTAAAATAAAAACAAAGAATGTGGAAATGCCCCTGTCACACACACCCTGTTCTAGGTGGGAAACCCTGAGGGAGTTCAGTCCTCTACGAACGCCACAGGGTGATGCCTGGTGGACAAGATGTCCCTGATAGCTCGGCGCTCATTCTGAATTTCCCAACCTCACATAACTTTTTTCTCTCCAGCCTCCTTGCTCTCAAATTGCGAAGTACCTTTGTACCTAGCATGTGTCACTCAGGAGAATATCCCCATCAACCCTCATGAACTCAGAGAGGCCCGGATCTCTAAGCCCTAAGGCAAGGTGACCTCCTTTTCTTTTGTTCAGAGGGATTTAGTATATCCAGCACATCTCAAGCAACCGAGAAAGTGTGTGCTGTCTCTGACCTTATAAAATTCTTCTGTAGGTCTAAAATGACCCACATTCCATCCAGGTCTGAGGACACAGACACTTCCTTTGGGTGACTGTAAAGGAAAATCATTCTGGTGTTGGTGGAAGATGGACTTACCATGCCCTGGGGCTTCCGTTTGAACTAGTCCCACCTCAATTTCCTGAGTTCTCAGTGTGCAGGGGCATCACACAAAGCGGCCTGTGTCCTTTGTCCTTTATGTCTCACAACCACCTTGTATCAGCTGCACTTTACATGTGAGAAAATTGACATTCAAAGAGATGAGTGACTGATCCAAAGACACAAACTGGTACAGTGTGTAATTCAGGATTCCAACTCGAGTCCTTTAGGAGCAGAGAAACTTTTTTTTAAAGATTTATTTATTTTCGCGTGCAAGCTAGGGTGCAGGCCAGAGGCGGGGGCGGGCCCACCAAAGACAGAGTGAGGAGCAGAAGAGGCAGATGGACTAAAATACACTGCTGAGGGGAGCAGCGGATGAGACAGGAGAGGTCTGCTGTGCTACGTGGGAATCTCCCCAAACTCTCGTCGAACTCTCACCGCTGCTGCAGCGGTAGACAGCTCCGCAGCGCTGTGCTTAACCTGTTGCACCACCTGGGAGGCCCAGGGGCAGAGACATTTTATTTCTTCCATGACAACATGTGTGCTGAGAATGCACCCTTATCCACTTACTCAATCATAAAGGTCACAGTGTATCTGCCAAGTGTGTGGGCCTGTGTAAGATGCTGGTTTTTTAGAGATAGCATCATTCTCTGCATCTGAGTGATTTATTATTATTTTTTTAAAGATTTATTTATTTATGCATGCAAGAGCTGGGTTGTAAGCCAGAGGTGCGGGGAAAGGGGGGTTGAGAGGATTCACCAGAGACAGAGTGGGGAGCAGAGCAGGTGAATCTACTGAAGTTCACTGCTGATGGGAGCAGTGGGCGAGACAGGAGAGGCCTGCTACGCATGTGGGAAGCTCCCTGGCGGGGGATTGAACTTATGCCACAGAGGCTGGCAGTAGCTTCATAGTGCTGAGAATTAACCTCTGCACTGCCAGTGAGGCCCCAAGTGATTTATTATTAAACCCCCTCCAACAGGCCCGAAAGGGTTGCCAAACATTTAATTGTATATCCCTATCAGTTAAAAAAAATTAGTGTACATTCTCCCCCACATGTGTTTCTTTTTTTGAAAATTGTATGCATTTATGTATTATGTTCGTTTTAAAAACATTAAAAAATCAAAATTAAAAGTAACGAAGCAAATGTAAACAGAAACATTTACATTTTGACATTTTTTCATGCGCACCAAACAGATATTGCACATTCCACTTTGGAGACCACTGAAGCAGAATACGAAGCCCATGGTATTTCTACAATACTCCTGAGAATTCATGATCCAGTTGGTGTAAGCTTTGCGGTGCGTGTCATGTAACGAAGCACCTAGGGTTTTCTGGGGAATCAGGAAAGGCTTTATGAGACAGGTGATGTTTGCACTTAATCTTGAAGAATGAATGGTGGCAAGTGAAAAAGAGGAAGTTCATTTCATGCAGGAATAATAGCATGGATTTAAAAGCAGGCCTTTGGAGAAGCTAGTAAGTGGTTGAAGAATAAAATACCCAGTGTTAATTAGAATATGGCGAGGTAGTTTGGGGTCGATCATGAAGCTTGTTTGTGGCAAGCTAAAGTCTTGGACTTTATACCTGAGGTAACAGGCAGCTATTGAAAGGTAGTGGAGAGAGTTAGGAAATTATTGCCGTGATCAGGGAAAGATAACAGGGCCTTGCCACTAACGTAGTGGCTAGGGGATGGGGGGAGGAAATGGATTCAAGAAATGTAACTGAGTTCTGATAGAAAGGACCACATTGTTGGATAGGTGTGCATGTGAGGAAGAGGGAGAAACTAGGAAAGGAACCAGGGTTTCTGCTGGGAGCAGAGTGGGGAATAACATTGGCTGAGACAAGGGAGCCAGTGTTCCAGCTGTTAGGGAGCAGTGTGGTAAAGCAGAGACAGGACAACCTCAGGAACCAGAACAACCTCGGCCTCAATCCTTGCAGCATCACCCTCTCTTGCATCATCTTAATGTGCTCTTTCTCTCTAATCCACTCTATCTCTTCTGGAAGAGTTCCGTACTCTGATGCAACAAATCAGTGCACAAACATCACCTCCAACAACTGAGGCAGTGGGCTCTGATATTTTAATCCTTAGGAAATGCTTATCCTGTGACTGCTATAGTGGTAAATTAACAAGAACTTGGTGACTTTTATTCTCACAGGCCTAGAGGCCACAAGCCCAAAAGCGGTATAGCTGGGTCCAAATCAAGATGTCAGCAGGGCAATGCTCCTGTTGGAGACCCAGGAAAGATACTCCCCTGTCTCCTGTGATGAGATTCCTCCAGCTTTTGGTGATTGCTGGTACTGGGGTGCAAAGGAGATCATTCCGTACCCCTATGGGTTCTTCTTGGGCTACATGAGCCATCAAAACAGCACCAGACAGGATAGCAAAGGAAAAACAATCAGTTTCATAACACACATCGGGAATATTTACCAGATTGTAAATCTAAAGAATCATGGAGCAGATGGGGGATATTTATCTCATCTATCTGGAATGTCAAGGGCAGATGGGGGGACTTCACATGACAGATCAGAGGAACTTACCTCATCCTGCCTCTGAGAGTAAAACTGAGATTCTCAGAGGGGACCTGTTTATTGATAAACCTACAACTGGATCAGACCCCCCAAACTACATTCTTCTAGTTCATAAAAGAGAGAGCACTGATTGCTTTTTTGATTAGGAAAAGGTCAGAAGCTTCTTCAATTAAGGAAAGGTGAAGAAATTAGCCAACAATAAGTTTCTCTTCCATCCCAAGGGTGGCTAGAGAGCAGAGCGGTAAAGTGCTCTTAGCCCAAAATACCCTGCATGCCAGGGAAGTGCCTCTGGAGAGACTAGTTCTGAAGCCCCAGTGACAGCCTCACTTAGGTCTTCAGGTCTCTGTCTTCCTCCTTTCTCCTCTGTTATCTGTTAGAATCTGAGTTCAGTCTCCTATTTCCCTCTTACAAGGACACGTGTGATTGTATTTACCCAGCCAGGACACCCTCTCCATTTCAAGGCCCTGAATTTAATCACATCTGCAAAAACTCTTGTTGTATCAGGGACTGTTTACAGGGATCCTGACCTGATATTGTGGAAGTGGCTTTTACTCAGCCTCCTGCAGCACTGTGTTTCGTATTTGCTCAGTTTTCAGGATTTTTTAATAAAGATTTATTTATTTATGCATACAAGAACTGGAGTGTAGGCCAGAGGTGTGGGGGGGGGGGTGAGGAAACTCACCAGAGACAGAATGGGGAGCAAAACAAGTGGATCTACTGAGATACACTGCTGAGGGGTGCAGGGGGGATGCAGGAGAATTCTGCTCCATGTGGGAAGCTCCCTGGCCAGGGATTGAATGCGTGCTGTAGTGGCTGCTGATAGCTTCATAGTGCTGAGACTTAACGCCTTGTACCACCAGGGAGGCCTAAGTTTTCAGGTTTTATGTGATGGGCGCCCGAGGACATTTCTTCCTGAATTTTTTTTAAAGTTTTTTTTTTAAATTTATTTATTTATACATACAAGCTGGGGCACAGGCCAGAGGCGTGGGGCAGCGAGAGGGTTCACCAGAAACAGAGCGGGGAGCAGAACAGGCAGATCAGAAATACACTGCTGAGGGGAGCAGCGGGCAAGGCAGGAGAGGTCTGCTGCACCATGTGGGATTCTCCCCAGCTGGGCATCGAACTCGCATCTCGCGCTGCTGACAGCCCCACAGCGCAGCGCACAACCGCTGCGCCACCAGGGAGGCCCTCTTCCTGAATTTTTTTTTAAAGATTTATATATGCATGCATGCAAGCTGGGGTATAGGCCAGAGGCGTGAGGCGGCAAGAGAGTTCACCTGAGACAGAGCTGGGAGCGGCACAGGCAGATCGCGGAAATACACTGCTGAGGGGAGCAGCGGGTGAGGCAGGAGAGGTCTGCTGCGCCATGTGAGAATCTCTCGGGCGGGCGTCAAATTCGTGTCCATAGCGCAGGACTTAACCGCTGCACCACCAGGGAGGCCCCTCTTCCTGAATATTTTTTTTCCCCATGAGAGAGAACAAATGCGGGGGATGCAAAGGTTTTGTAATACTTCCCTCTAAGACCCAATGAGCCTTACATTTGTCAGATTTCTCTTTTCCTTCCCTGTAATCGCAAGCAGTTGGAAATTTGGCATTGTGTAGCCACAGCTCATGAATAAATGGAAAGAATGTGCTTAATCATTTCATTGATATTCAAAGTTGCCAGGTAACACCACTTGCATTTCCTTTGCTTTCAATAGAATAGATTTACTTAAAATAGTTTATTTCCCAAAGGGAGTAACTTCCATCATTATTTTCTGGCACTGCATAACGTCATAAGGTGCAAATACAATATATTTGGTCCCTGACGCCAGATCTCACCAGATCCTGAAGTCGTTTTTCCCACTGCCATTCTGCAGCCATCTTGGGCCGTAGTCATCTCCAGGGAAGGACCGGTCCCCATAGGCTCTGCCCTATGGCCACATGGTCCCCACCTGGCTGAAACTGACTCCTGCTGATGTGAAGGAACAGATTTACACACTGGCCAAGGGCCTGATTCCTTCACAGATCAGCGTGATCTGAGAGACTCAGAGCCTTGCACAAGTATGTTTGTGACAAGCAATGACGTCTTGAGAATTCTTCCGTTCCAGGGACTTGGTGCTGATCCTCCTGAGGATCTCTGCCATTTCATTAAGAAAACTGTTGTTCCGAAACATCTTGAGAGGAACAGAAAGGACAAGGACGCTAGAACCAGTTGTCTTGTTCTTACAAGACCAACCACGTGCTCCCTCTCAACTAGAAATCTGACTCCTTCACAACCTCTGCCTTGGTGGCATAAATGTATCTGGGTAAGCAAGCAATAAAATCATTCATTAACTAGAAAATGAAAAGAATAGCCAGATCAATTCCATTTCTCTCTGCTTTTCGAGCACCTTTATTTAAACTTGATGATAAAAGCTGAGAACTATGCTGACCTTTCCTCTGCATCTATGATCTGGAGGCTAACTAAGCCTTCTGTTAGATGCAGCCCTGACATAGTCGGAAGGAGGAAGGTTGTAAAGAGAAACCACCTTTCCCTTCTCTATACTTTCCTCTAAACACTTAGTTTCTGATACCAAATGGTAGTTTTTTCCACAATAAACTATTTTCTTAAGATTTATATTTTAATGCATACAAGCTGGGGGTACAGGCCAGAGGCGTGGGGCAGCGAGAGGATTCACTAGAGACAGAGTAGGGAGCAGAACAGGCAGATCGATGGAACTGCACTGCTGAGGGGAGCAGCAGGTGAGGCAGGAGAGTTCTGCCGTGCCACAGAGGAATCTCGCTGGCCAGGCATTGAACTGATGCCACAACTGCTGACAGCTCCACAGCACTGCGCTTAACCTGTTGAGCCACCAGGAGGCCCCTGTTTATCTTTTTTGATTGCTGAATAGTAGTATATCGTGTCTGTATACCACATCTTCTTGATCCAGTCATCTGTTTTTGGACATCTGTGTTGTTTCCATATCTTAGCTACTGTAAATAGTGCTGCAGTAGACACAGGAGTTCATGTGTCTTTTTGGATTGTGTTTTTGTGTCCTTTGGGTAGATTCCCAAAAGTGGTATTGCAGGGTCATATGGGAGCTCCATTTTTAGCAGTTTGAGGGACCGCCATACAGCTTTCCATAGTGGCTGGACCAGTTTGCATTCCCTTATGGTGCCTTTTTAGCTCCTGATGTAAATAAAGCATTTATTTAGCAGAATCCAATGCTTACAGGTCCTTCTCCCATTTCTTTCTACTTGCGTACTATTTTTGCTCTGTGGGTGCCCTGCCATGCATACCTTTCTACATTTTTAAAAATATGATCCTTGGTTTCACACCTGGTCTGTTGATAGTTTTGAATTCAGCAGAATTCCAAGCAGAAATTCTATACTATGGAAACATTGTTCTAGCAGGTAATACCAGTAAAGGAGAAACAGATATCTTCTTATGGCTCACAGCTTCTCATCTGCAAAGTCTTTTTTCATGGTGGTGATGTAATAAGACTAATTAAGCCTTTTATATTCTAAACAGTCTGGGTTTCCCATCATCACTGTTAGCTAATAACTTTACCTGAGTTTCCAGTAAACCCTTTTCCTAGGGTACTACATATTTTGTTATTAAATATGACTTTGCAAATCTGTTTACTCTTTTGTAAAATAGGCATAATCTCTCTCCTAGAGACCTGATGCAAAAAAACCCTATAAACCTGAAAATGGGTATGAACTTCCTCCTATGCCTGTCTCACCATTGTATGTTGGGTATGGGATGGGAACAGGCAGTTGGTTCCTTTGTTATTATAATTTTTTTTTTTTTTTAAGATTTATTTATTTATACATACAAGCTGGGATAAAGGCCAGAGACGTGGGGCGGTGAGAGGGTTCACCAGAGACAGAGTGGGGAGCAGAACAGGCAGATCAGAAATACACTGCTGAGGGGAGCAGCGGGCGAGGCAGGAGAGGTCTGCCACACCATGTGGGATTCTCCCCGGCTGGGTATCGAACTCGCTGCCGACAGCTCCACAGCGCAACCCTCAACCGCTGCGCCACCAGGGAGGCCCCTGTTATTATAATTTTTTAAAAATAATTTTTCTATGGAAGAACTGGAGTGTAGGCCAAAGGTGTGGAGCGGGGGCTGAGAGGACTCACCGGAGACAGTGGGAAGCAGAACAGGTAGATCTACTGAAATACACTGCTGAGGGGAGCAATGGGTGAGATAGGAGAGGTCTGTTGTGCCATGTGGAAAGCTCCCTGCCCAGGCATCAAACTCAGGACTTAGCAAGGTGCTAGACCTGAGACTTAACCCCTCGGCCACCAAAGCTGCCTAGTAGCTGGTTGCTTTAATGCACAGTGTTTGGGTAGAGAGACTGAGCTCCAGGAGCTGTCTTTAAGATACTAAAGCAAAAGTGCCTCTTCTGCCCCTGTCCTGCCTCAGAAGATGAGGTTCTGACTTTGAGCAGATGCTGTCATGGGGTGAGATGTCTGGAAGCCTTGGGAAGGAGTCAGTGCTTGCTGCACGTAGGGGGGATGTATGTAATGAAATTAGAAGGCAATCTTTGGTGGCTTTAAAATATGTTCACAGGGGGCCTCCCCGGTGGCGCGGCGGTTAAGCGCTGCGCTGTGGAGCTGTCGGCAGTGGCGAGTTCGACGCCCGGCCGGGGAGAATCCCACATGGTGCGGCGGACCTCTCCTGCCTCGCCCGCTGCTCCCCTCAGCAGTGTGTTTCTGATCTGCCTGTTCTGCTCCCCGCTCTGTCTCTGGTGAACCCTCTCGCCGCCCCACGGCTCTGGCTTGTACCCCAGCTTGTATGTATAAAAAAAAAAAAAAGAAAAAATAAAATATGTTCACAGGGGCCTCCCTGGTGGTGCAGCGGTTAAGTACTGAGCTGTGGAGGTGTTGGCAGTGGCGATGCAAATTCAACCCCCGGCTGGGGAGATTCCCACATGGCGCAGCAGACCTCTCCTGCCTCGCACGCTGCTCCCCTCAGCAGTATTTCATTCGATCTGCCTGTTCTTCTCCCCGCTCTGTCTCTCGTGAACCCTCTTGCCACCCCACGCCTCTGGCCTGTGCCCCAGCTTTTGTGCATAAATAAATAAATCTTTAAAAATAAATAAATGAAATTGTTCACAGACTTCTAAAGTTGTACTCCAAATGACCTGTGAATACAAGATCATTGAAAGTTGAGATACTGGGCCTCCCTGATGGCACAGCAGTTAAACACTGCTCTGTGGCGCTGTCGGCAGCTGCAACTGGTGTTCCACGCCTGGCAGGGGAGATTTGCATATGGCGCAGCAGACCTCTCCTGCCTCACCCGCTGCTCCCCTCAGCAGTGCGTTTCCATCGCTATGCCTGTTCTGCTCCCCGCTCTGTTTCTGGTGAACCTCTTACCGTCCCACGCCTCTGGCCAGCACCCCAACTTGTATGCATAAAAAAAAGTTGAGGGCCTCCCTGGCGGTGCAGCAGTTAGGCGCTGTTTTGTGGAGTTGCTGGCAGCAGCGACCAGAGTTTGATGCCCAGACCGGGAGATTCCCACATGGCACGGCAGACCTCTCCCACCTCGCCCGCTGCTCCCCTCAGCAGTGTGTTTCTGTCGATCTGCCTGTGCTGCTCCCCACTCTGTATCTGGTGAACTCTCTAGCTGCCCCACGCCCTGGCCTGTACCCCAGCTTGTATGCATAAATAAATAAATCTTTAAAAAAAAAAGTTGAGATCCTCATAGTGATCCTGGGAGTGGTGCTGATGCCTGACATTCTGATTGGCTGGTGGGAAGCCTGACATTTCTGTCAGGCTGAGGGTGTGATCAAAAGGGAGTTTTTAATTTTAAGATTTATTTATTTATACATGCAGCTGGGGTACAGGCCAGACGTGGTGAGAGACTTCACCAGAGACAGAGTGGGGAGCAGAACAGGCAGATCAGAAATACACTGCTGAGGGGAGCAGCGGGCGAGGCAGGAGAGGTCTGCCGCGCCATGAGGGATTCTCCCTGGCTGGGCGTCCGAACCCGCATCGCCGCTGCCGACAGCTCCACAGTGCAGCGCTCAACTGCTGCGTCATCAGGGAGGACCCGTAACGATATTTGACTGCAAGAAAAAAAAAAAAGTGAAATCTTGTCATTTGTGACAACACGGATGGCCTTGTGAGGATTAGGTTGAGTGAAATAAGTCAGAGGAAAGATTACTGGACAATTTCACTCACCTGTGGAATAGCAAAAGCAAAGCAAAGGACAAACAACAGAAAACAAAGCCTGGAAATGAGACTGAAGCCTGATGCTACCAGAAGGGGAGGAGGAAGTGGTGCAAAGGAGAAGGAGGATTATTGGGGCTTTGGTGGGGGGTGTGGTGGCAGCATACAGTTATAAAGGTGTGAGCCTCTACCTCTAAATCATATACAGTGTTGCAGATTGTGTTACCTCAATAAAAATTAAAAAGAAAAAAGCACCCAGGTCCTTAGGAGTGTGAATTGTGAGCTGTGTCTGGTAAGAAAATGAAAACAGGTATTTATTTTGAGTTTTAACTACAGATATTTATTTTTTTATGATGAAGCCTGGAGTTTCATGCTCAAATATCTTTTTATTTAATATTAAGTCTATTATGTTAAGTCTAATATCTGGAAAATATTTGTTACTTAGGACAATGTCATTTTATTTACATGTATACATATTGATGACCCAGGCAGTTTCAGTATTGCAGAAAAGGTGATGTAGTCACACACGTAACAATTTAAAGAAGATTATATATTTCAGTGTTCAAAGTTAGTTTCCCACCCCCACCCCCGCCAAATCAAGTGAAACTTAAGCAGATCCTTTTCGTATATGACAGGGCTGTGGAAGTCCTATATCTTATCTTGTAGATACTCTGTGTTTCTGTGAGGCAAACAAAAAGTTTGGTATAATTTTTAAAAAAGAAATGAGAGTACTTGGCTTTAATACTGAAACTTACCTATTTTTTTTTCCAGCTTGTTTTTTTCCACCTTAGCTCCCTTGCTGTAAATTGGAGATTGTTTTATGCTCACTGGCTTGTCTGTCTTCATGCAGGTTATGCCTTCACGATATCTCTCAGGAGTCATTCCCAGACATAAATAACTCCCCTTTACTTTCTTCCATTCACTCAGCTTTATCTCATCTATATTAGAATGACCTGAATACATTTAAAAGACTTTTACAGTGAGTCATCTGCATGAAGCGCTTTTCATTTATAGTGAAGACTTCGTCCTCACAATTTCAACAGGATCTGGAAAAAATACTACAGATAATTAGACAACAATTATAATTGTTTTATGCTATGGTGTGACTACTTCCCTCTTTGAATTCACAATATTCTAGACTGTGATAGTTATTTTGTACCTTAAAAATTATGTTTAAACAAAAAGATGGACTAGAGGCCAGAGAAGGGGTAGCAATATTAATACAAGAAATCAATGTTTACTGTGGCATTTTTAAAAATGTTAGGTCCAAATACTCCTTTCTAAAATTAACTTTGCTAGAACAGATTTTAAGTGTGACTGAAAATGTGGGCTTCTGCATGAGGACACTTGACAGAAAAGACTTTCATCAAGGGAAGGGTTAGGGGCTGCCTGATAAGTTTCAGGAAGATCTGAATGTGTTGCTACAACTATGATATTTAAAGTTCCTTTATATCTAAAAGGCAAACATTTTAGGAGAAATGTCTGAGGAAAATTCTGAGGAGAAATGATTAGGAGGACAAATGACTGAGTAGAAATCTGAGTAGCAATGTTCAGGAGAAAAATCTTGAGTGATTTCAGGAAAATGTCTATGAGGAAACATCTTAGGGAGTTTGAAGAGAATTCAGGAAAAACGTTCTGAGGAGAAATAAAATAAGAAAAGTCAAAGAGGGGATCGTCTAACAGAAAAATCTAAGATGGAGAATCATCTAAGGAGAAATGTCTATGAGGAAAAATCGATATCTGAGATATTTATGAGAAGTGTTTTAGGAAATGTAGAGGAAAAAGATGTAGGAAAAGTGTCTAAAAAGCTGAGGAAAAATATCTATGGGGAGAAATATCAGGAGAAATGTGTATAAGGAAAAATACTGAAGAGCAATCTGAGGAAATGAGGCGATTCAAAAATGTTTATGAGGAGAATTGTCTGAGAAATCTGAGGAGAAATGGCTGTAGAGCAAAATGTGGAGAAATCAGAGGATCTTTGAGGAAAAAAATCTGGCAATCTGAGAAAATGTCTGCAAAGGGAATCTGTAAGAGAAGCACGTGGTGCTGTTCTTGCCCCAGAGTATATGCTTTTTTAAAAAAAATATTTATTTATGCATACAAGAACTGGGGTGTAGGCCAGAGGTGTGGTGGGGGAGGTGTATGAGAGGATTCATCAGAGACAGAGAGGGGAGCAGAACAGGTGGATCTACTGAAATACACTGCTGAGGGGAGCAGCGGGGAGACAGGAGAGGTCTGCTGTGCCATGTGGGAAGCTCCCTGGCCGGGGATCGAATTCGTGCTGCAGTGGCTGCAGAGAGCTTCGTAGTGCTGAGACTTAACTGGTTGCACCACCAGGGAGTCCCAGTGTATATGATCTTGAGGAGTGGTCATGAAATTGGCCCCTGTGGCACAAGCCACGGGGCAAGACTGGCTCTTTTCTGCCACTTAGATGGTGGCAGGTGCTGGCTTGGTTGATGCCCCCCTCCCTCAGTGAGTACAGCTGGCAGGCAGGCCAGTTGGCAGCAGCTGTGTCCCTATCCAGCCCTGCTGCTCCACCGCTCAACATTCAGGGACCGGCTGAGGTCCTTCTTTCTTCAGAGGTCAGCTGCTACCAATTCTTCTTTCTTTGGAGGCCAGGAACAGACTCGCTTAGTAGGCTCCTGCCCTGCCTTATATCCCCTTTCAGAGTCCCACATCCTACAAGCCTGATTGGACCATTTTCTTTTTTTTAAAGATTTATTTATTTATACATACAAGCTGGGGTACAGGCCAGAGGCATGGGGCAGTGAGAGGGTTCACCAGAAACAGAGTGGGGAGCAGAACAGGCAGAGCAGAAGTACACTGCTGAGGGGAGCATTGGGCGAGGCAGGAGAGGTTGCTGCACCATGTGAGATTCTCCCCAGCCGGGCGTTGAACTCCCATCATCGCTGCCGACAGCTCCACAGCACAGTGCTTAACTGCTGCGCCACCAGGGAGGCCCCTGATTGGACCATTTTCAATCTCAAGTGACTGATTGGACCATTTAGCACCAATCAGCTCATTCTTTGACCTGAATAACTAAAGATCTGGATTTGAACCTGATTGGTTCATTAAGCTCGCACCTGATTGGTCCATTCTACGCAGGCGCCAAATGAAAAAGGGAAAGCTTGCTTCCTACGCTGACCCTACCTTCCCTGAGCTAAGCAGGGGGAATGAGTCTGTCTTGACCCATGGCCTGTATGGTTGGACCCGGTTTCTGTCACACCAGCACCAGTGTTCCTGAGCCCCCAAATTCCGGAGCAGCCCTCACGTTTGTGACCGGGATGCACGACCTGCAGCTTCTGCTCCAGTCACAGGTCACAAAATTACTTTGGGTTCTGGATAGCCACACATCCTCCCTGCCACCTGGCTCTCTGTAGGCCAGTTATACCTGGCTCCACTGTGCCCAGCTAGACACTGGCTTGGTGGACCTCTTGGTACCTCCCCTGGGTCTGGTTGACTCCTTCCTGCAGACTCGGGGCTCAGGCCCCCACAGGAGGTGGCTGAAGCCCTCGGGTTGCTAGAGCTCGAGTCATTCAGTTCCACAGAGGCTCTGCTGAAGCAGGATCTGGAGCTTTAGCGCCATCCTGAGCAGGGACTGTTAGGAGCAAGAAGAGGGCAGGGACCCCAGAGACTTTAAAAGTGGGAGCAGCAGACTCACTCACGCACTTGGTGGACCACTTTGGTGTCCAGTTTTCTGATCTGCACCTCTTCAAGCCTCGGATGACCGCTGTCGATCACTGCGCCTCCAGCCTTTGGCCTTGGCTGCCGCGGACTAGTTGAGTACCGGTTCACCGCTTCTTAGTGGCAGACCACCATTTTGTCTTCCACAAGTGTCGCCAGCTCCAGAATCTCATCAGAGGACCCATGAGAGCGGCATCTTCCACGTGCAGCTTTTAGTTTAGACCCTGCAGCAGGGACAGTATCTGGGGCAGTATAGACGGGCGTGTGCTCTGTAATAATCTCTCTCCTCTCCCAGTTTTTGCCTCCTTGTAAAAAAGCTCTTATATTGGTTATTTTCCAGGTTTGGTCTGAGGCAAAGCTGAGGAGCAATGTCTATAGAACAGAATAGCTGAAGAGAAATGTGAAAAAAAAAAAGTATTTGAGGAGAAAAGTATGAGGAGATCTAAGGGAAATGTCTATAGCTGAATCATCTGTGGAGATATTTTCATAGAGAAAAATATCTGTAGGGAAATCTGAGGGAAATATCTGAGGTACAGTCTGAGGGGAACAATCTGAGGAATCATCTGAGGACGTTGCCCATGGTCAGACTGGTTTTGTTATAAGTTGTTTGGCTTAAAGTCTCAGTTTCAAGAACCTAGTGAAGACACTGTACCTGTTTGGGGGTAACCAGAGGAAAGCTGAAAAGGATTTCTGCTTTCAGGACAAAAGGCAAAAAATGGAACAACATTCAGCGCTGGTTTTGCAGAAACCTTCACAGAGGCAGCTGTGCCCGAGGATGAGCTCCACGGGCGCCTCCCTCGCGGCGCCTTCCTGCAGACGGGGTATGTGCCCGGCGTTCCTGGTGGCACTGAACGTGAGTGTGATTTTAGGGGTTATTTGTTATTTGGTGCAGTTGGGATTGTTGCTATTTAAATATGATAGTTCATTTTGTTCTGGAGAGTTCCAAAGTTTTCTAAACTCAGTGGGCGAAGGGCTGGTTGTGTGCACACTTGTAAAAATGACACATGAAACTACCTGGGTTTGGAACAATCCAGTTTTGTAGGTGCTGAATTCAGTGGGACTCCAATAGAACCCACCAAAGAAAAACACACAACTGCAGGCTGTTAAGGAAGAATAAGACTCAACCCAGGCACCTGAGTGACCCCTCCAGTTGGGTCAGAGGAGAATGGGAATTTGGGCAAAAGGAAGACTTTTTATCTCTTCTGGGATTTTCACTTCTCTGTGTAAAACTGAAGGAGCGAGCTTCTGGGGAAGGTTTAGTTCAGTTCTGGAATGAATACACACCGGCTAGGAGGCTGCGCGTCATTGCCTTCAATGCACAGGGTTGGCCAGCCCGGGGGCAGCTCACTCTGCATGGGTGTTTGGGGCTTGTGTTCTCACGTGACCCATGTTCTGTGATGTTCTGGTGGATTTGGTAACAGTTCAGCACGGCTTAACCTGGCTTTTTCTAAGCCGTTTGCTGGCGTTTTCTCTGCTGTGTCATCTGTGAGTGGTTTCCCAGGGGCTTCTGTGCGCGCAGACTGGATTTGGTTCGGCTGACTTTCCTTTTTATGGGTACAGACCTGAATCAGGGGGCAGATAAGGGCCAAATCCTGGAACGGGGCGGCTTCACTTGCGGTCCTCCTCCCATCCTAGAAACCCAAATTCTCCCTAGGAAATTGGTCCAATTATTATTATTGTTATTTTTTTAAAATGTGCTATTTATTTATTTTTTAGAAAATTTTAGTTTTTTTTTTAAAGATTTATTTATTTAGTTATTTATGCATACAAGCCGGGGTACAGACCAGAGGTGTGGAGTGGTGAGAGGGTCACCAGAGACAGAGTGGGGAGCAGAACAGGCAGATCTACTGAAATAACTGCTGAGGGGAGCAGCGGGCGAGGCAGGAGAGGTCTGCCACGCCATGTGGGAATCTCCCCAGCCGGGCGTCGAACTCATGTTGCCACTGCGAACAGCGCTGTGTCTAACCGCTGCACCACCAGGGAGGCCCTAAATGTACTATATTTTTTTAAAGATTTGTTTATTTATGCATAGAAGAACTGGGGTGTAGGCCAGAGGTGCAGGGGGTGAGAGGCTTCACCAAAGAGAGAGTGGGGAGCAGAATAGGTGAATCTACTGAAATACATTACTGAGGGGAGCAGTGGGAGAGTCAGGAGAGGTCTGCTGCACCATGTAGGAATCTCCCTGGCCGGGATCGAACTCGTGCTGCAGTGGCTGCAGGTAGCTTCATGGGCTGACACTTAACCCCTCGTGCCACCGGGGAGGCCCTAGTCCAATTATTTTTTAAAACAACCTTAATGTTTTATCCCCCTGCCACCCCCCCACCCCCCTGTAAGATGCTGGCGCAGGGATGGGGAGGGATAGCTTTATGGGAGCAGGTCAGTGCCACTGACTGTGGCAGCTTTTCCACTGTTAAAACTGTGCTTACTGCCCTGGCTTTGGCCTATTTTATGTTTTACTCCAGGCCACTGCAGACATGCCTGCTCAGAGCCTCCCAACTCTCAGGGTTCTGTCTTGTTGTAATCCCTTCCTTTTTCTTTCCAAGACACTGCTGTGTTCATCCCTTTCCAACTTCTGGCAAGTTTGTTGAGTTCTCACATCTACTGGCAACTCCCTTCTTGGTGTCCTGGTTGTGGATCATCTTGAATCAATGGCTGCAAGGCATGATTTGGGATGTCCAAGAAATATGTGCAGATTGTTGCACACGGTGTGATTTTAAGGTTGAATTAATAACCCATTCAGGATTATTTGAGATGCTTCTAAAGTAAGAAAATAGAAATATTCACCAAGTACCAGAGATCAGAGCTTTCCCTCTTACTTGAGAACATTAACAATACTCCAAAGGGATAAGCAAGATATTCTGACACTTGCTTGCCAGTTAGCCATTGAATTGCTATTGAACTTGTTGGCTTATACCTGTTCGGCTGAAAAGCTAAACACCAGTGAGTGTTGGCTTGGGAGAGGGTGATAGTTCTTCCCCATACAGTCCCATCTGTAGCAGAAACTTCTATTTGCCTAATTAAGTCTATGCTCTCAGTTATAAGTCCAGCTTCCTTAACAACTAGGGGTGTCATCTGATATAATTCTAGCAAAGGGAATGCAAGCAGAAGTGATGGATGGGAGGGAGGTGTGGGAGGATGTTCTTGGAAAACTTGTGAAGACTGATTTTGCTGACAAAACCCCCTTTTGTTCTGTGTTCTTCTTCCTACCTGGTGAGAACACCATGATTGAAGGGGCCCAGAATCTGGTTGAAAAGGGACTCTGGGTTCCCTTTCCCTTTCCCCAGGTGGAAGGGTGAAGTCAGAGAAGAGAACAGGTGGGTGGGACCCCTTTATCGACCATCATTTGTCCCTGTTTCAGATCTCACCTTCTCTGCACAGATAGGCAGCCCCTGCTTGATGGTGGCAGTTCCATTCCCAAGATCAGACTTTCGGTTAGACCATTACTATGAAATTGTAAAAATAAATAGTAGGGCCTCTCTGGTGGTACAACAGGTTAAGCGCAGCGCTGTGGAGCTGTCTGCAGCTGTGGTGCGAGTTCGACGCATGGCTGGGGAGATTCCCACATGGCGCAGCAGACCTCTCCTGCCTCGCCCGCTGCTCCCCTCAGCAGTGTATTTCTGTTGATCTGCCTGTTTGCTCCCCACTCTGTCTCTAGTGAATCCTCTCACCGCCCCACTCCTCTGGCCTGCACCCTAGCTTATATGTATAAATAAATAAATCTTAAAAAATATAAAAATAAATTGTAAAATTGTAAAAATAAGATTGTGATGCATTTTAACTGCCAACTTTGAGCCAGTGTCTTGAAGTGTAGTGAAACATACCAAAATACCGTACCTGATAGCTAATCAGTCATGTCAGGATGGGAAATGTTTAAATATCATTTGCTGGTCACCAAAATCAGCCCGATTTAATCTACACTCTTAAGGCTCTTCCACACTCCTGGGAGACACAGACAGGTAAACTGATGAGGGTGACATACTGCCAGTTGAAGAATTACAGGCTTCCATGAAGTGTGTAAGAAAACCTCTGGATTAAGAATTGGGAGCTTGGGGTGCCTCGAGTATAGGATGTGAAAGCTGAGATCTGCAGTTTGAGCCAAGGGAAGAAGGGAGGAGGAGTGTGTGGGTTCACAATGGTTTGAGTCCAAAATGCGAGAACAAGATGTAGACTAAGAACATGAGAGTCCAGGCTGGAGGGAAATGCAGAAGAACAGTCAGCAAGGGCTCATCCTGCTGTTGGTGATGTCAAGCGTTATGCAGAAAGGGATGTGCAACCATTAAAGGCTTGTAACCTGGGTGGACGTCATCGTCCAGGCTTTTAAGGAGGGGTTGTGAGTATTGCAAGGCTGCGTCCCATAACATGAGAACTAACATGTGTCAGGGTGCCTTGCAGCAAGAAGACCACTAGTGCTGTTGCGGAGAACAGTGTACAAAGGAGGGCAGAGGCGAAAGCCAGACGGTGTTGGGGAGGGATAGCGTTGAAGAAGTGGTCCTGCTCTCAGTGGAGTGGATAGTCCACATGGGCAGGGGCTTTGTCCACTGGGCTTAGTTATGTTTCTGGTACTTAAGACATAGAGTTGACAGTTTATAAATGTTTGCTGAATAGGTAAGTTAACTTTATTAATTTTTTACATCACTGTTTATTTTTATGCAATGTTTGATTTCTCCCCTCAGGTGTTGTCCCCGTAATTCTTCCACCCCCATAACACTCATGAACCATCACCTTAATCCCTCCTGTTCTTCCCTCACCTGTTGGTTTTTTTTTAAAGATTTATTTATGCATACAAGCTGGGGTGTAGGCCAGAGGTGTGGGTCGGTGAGAGGTGAGAGGTTTCACCAGAGACAGAGCTGGGGGCAGAACAGGCGGATCGACTGAAATACACTGCTGAGGGGAGCAGCGAGGAGACAAGAGAGGTCTGCTGCGCCATGTGGGAAGCTCCCTGGCTGGGGATCGAACTCATGCTGTAGTGGCTCTGGGAAGCTTCATAGTGCTGTGTTTAACCCATTGTGCCACTGGGGAGGCCCCCCTCCCCTGTTTTTACCCCACTGCTCTCCCCTGCTGTTTGCCTGAAACCTGTAGTTTGCCTGAAACTTTTGCTTTTTTCCTGATCTCCTGTTTGGTTCCCCTATATTCCACCTGTAAGTGAAGCCATTTGATATTTATCTCTTTCTTTTTTTTTTATAAATATATATTTTTATTGTTATTTATGTCTTTTACATTTTGTATTCCCCTTGGGTAGCCCACCACCAATTCACCCGTGATCCATCTCCATGGTCCTTTGTGTTCTTTTCTATTCCATTTTGTGCCCTTTTCCTTCCCTCCTTCCGCCTCCCCCCCCCCCTCACTGATTGTCTCTCTCCCACCCGGCCTCCCTATAGTCCTGTTATAAGTGAAACCATTCGATATTTTTCTCTTTCTTTCTGGCTTATTTCACTGAGTATGATCCTTTCCAGCTCCTCCCATGTTGCTGCAAATGGCATGAGTTTATCTTTTTTGATTATTGAGTAGTGTTCCACTGTGTATATAGACCACAATTTCTTGATCCAGCTGAATGAACTATTTATAAAATTTGCCCCTGGAGGGAAAGACACGTACCTGGATGGGATGAAGGTGGATAGATTTTATTGACATGGGAATCATGTTTAAAAGTTGACAGGGGGCCTCCCTGGTGGTGCAACGGGTTGTCACAGCACTATGCAGCTGTCCAGAGCCACTGCAGCATGAGTTCGATCCCCGACCAGGGAGATTCCCACATGGCGCAGCAGACCTCTCCTGCCTCGCCCGCTGCTCCCCTCCGCAGTGTACTTCAGTAGATCCCCCTGTTCTGCTTCCCACTCTGTCTCTGGTGAATCCTCTCACCCCCACACCTCTGGCCTACACCCCAGTTCTTGTATGCATAAATAAATAAATCTAAAAAAATAGAAAAAAAAGTTGACAGGAAAGGAGTCAGGGATAAAGAAGGGTCAGGGGTGAGAAAGGCAGAAGAGATGCTCAGAGGAAGTCTCCAAGATAGCAGCAGGGGCAGAGCGCAAGGTGTGGGGGAAATGCATTGAGCGCAACAAGTCACCTCTCGGATTTTTTTTTTTTAATAACAACTGTATCCACAACTCAGCATCCTTTTTTTTTTTCTTTAAAAGATTTATTTATTTATGCACACAAGCTGGGGTACAGGCCAGAGGCGTGGGGCTGTGTTCACCAGAGACAGAGTGGGGAGCAGAACAGGCAGATGGACAGAAACACACTGCTGAGGGGAGCAGCGGGCGAGGCAGGAGAGGTCTGCTGCGTCATTTGGGAATCTCCCAGGCCGGGCATCGAACTCCCGTCAGGCTGCCGACAGCTCCACAGCGCAGCACTTAACCGCTGCGCCACCAGGGAGGCCCACCTCTCGGATTTTAATAGAAAGAAAGACAAAAGAAAGAGTGGGTGAGAACCAAGGAAGGTACAAGTCAGTGGCAGAGACTGAAAAAATTTTGTCTGAACTTTTTTTTCTTTTGAAATGGGGAACAAGATTGCCTGTTGAGAACGAAAAGACAGGAGAAAGAATATGGAGCGGGTATGAAAAGTGGGGAGGGAGCCTCAGGAATATGAAAGAATTGCCAGACAGTATTGAGCTGCTTTTGTGACCAAGTACCTTGAATTTGTAGTTCCACTAACCCAGGCTGTCGGCTCTTCCTTCTCAGTCCACATTTACCTAATTCATTTTTTTTTAATGATTTTTGATTATTTTTTTAAGATTTATTTATGTATGCATACAAGCTGGGGTACAGGCCAGAGGTGTGGGGCAGTGAGAGGTTCACCAGGGACAGAGTGGGGAGCAGAACAGGCAGATAGAGGGAAACACACTGCTGAGGGGAGCAGCAGGCGAGGCAGGAGAGGTCTGCCGCACCATGTGGGAATCTCCCCGGCCGGACGTCAAACTTGCGTCGCCGCTGCGGATAGCTCCGCAGCGCAGCGCTTAACTGCTGCGCCACCAGGGAGGCCCCTAATTCATTTTTTTAAAGACTTATTTTATTTATTTATGCATACAAGAACTGGGGTCTAGGCCAGAGGTGTTGGGGCAGGAGGATTCACCAGAGACAGAGTGGGGAGCAGAACAGGCAGATAGAGGGAAACACACTGCCAAGGGGAGCAGCAGTGAGACAGGAGAGGTCTGCTGTATGTGAGTTAGCTCCCTGGCTGGGGATCGAACTCATGATACAGTGGCTGGTGATAGGTTGATAATGCTGAGACTTTAACCTCTGAACCACCAGGGATGCCCATATTTACCTAATTCTTTTTTTTTTAAAGATTTTTTTATTTATGCATACAAGCTGGGGTACAGGCCAGAGGCGCGGGGTGGCAAGAGGGTTCACCAGAGACAGAGTGGGGAGCAGAACAGGCAGATCAGAAATACACTGCTGAGGTGAGCAGGGGCGAGGCAGGAGAGGTCTGCTCTGCCATGTGGGATTCTCCCTGGTTGGGTGTCGAACTCACAATACTGTTGCCGACAGCTCCACAGCGCAGCGCTTAACCGTTGCGCCACCAGGGAGGCCCCTACCTAATTCTTTATAGACAGAAATTTTTTACTTTCACCTATAAAGAGTATAAAGATAGATTTCAGTTTTAGGGCCCTCAGATGGGTGAGTAGTTCTTAATTTAGGTGTCTGGGTGTGTGAAATTGCAAGTTGCAAATCATAGGCCAATTTTTAGGTGAGCAAAGTCAAAAAACTTGGGGATTTCATAGGGATGACATTTCCTTGGGTAAAAATTGTCCTTGGGGGGCCTCCCTGGTGGCACAGCAGGTTAAGTCTCAGCCTATGATGCTATTTGCAGCCACTGCAGCATGAGTTCGATACCTGGCCAGGGAGCTTCCCACATGGCGCAGCAGACCTCTCCTGTCTCACCTGCTGCTCCCCTCAGCAGTGTATTTCTGATCTGCCTGTTCTGCTACCCGCTCTGTCTCTGGTGAACCCTCTCGCCGCCCCACGCCTCTGGCCTGTACCCCAGCTTGTATGTATAAATAAAAAATAAAAAAAAAAATTGTCCTTGGGAAGGGACGCAAAGTCCTAGATAAAAAGGTCGGAAGTTATGAAACCAAGCTCATTCCAGAGTTTCAGAGACCAGTAACCCTTGAACTGTTTAATCAGAGCATCTGTTCTTGGAAAAGAATATTTGGCTTGTTTTCCCTAGATCAGATCATAGGTTATATCTGTAACTATTACATTAGTTACAGAGTTAAAATGTTGAGAAGACATAGTGAATCTGCTGCTGGCTAGACTGATCTGTTTCTGTTTTTACAAGAACAAAAAGAAAACAGTGCATTCACACCTACAGAGGAAATAGACTAGAAGTGCATTATGCAATTATCAAAAATAATCATCTTTTAGGTAACAGGATTATGGGAATTTTATTTTATTTTAGGAAGGACTTGTCTATTTAAACTTTTTTAATAGGCAGGAAATATGAAATGCTATTTAATAAGCTAGTTGGACCACTGTACATGGATCAGAATAACAAAATTAAAATTCTGATGATACCAAATACTGGCGAGTATTTAGAAAATAACCACATTCGTTTGTTGCTAATGGGAATACAAAATGGTACAGCCACTTTGGAAGACTGTGTGATGGAATCTTACAAAACTGAATATATTTTTACCATACAATCCAGCAATCGCATCCCTTGGTATTTATCAAAAAGAGTTGAAAGCTTATGCTCATTCTAATACCTGTACAGGGATGTTTATAGCAGCTGCTTTTTTCCCCCATAAAAAACAAATGCCCTCCAGTAGGTGAATGGTTCATCCAGACAATGATATATTATTTAGCTCTGAAAAGAAATGAGCTCCCAAACCATAAGGAGACATGGTGGAATCTAAAATACATATTGCTAAGTGAATAAGCCCATCTGAAAAGGCTTCCTACTGTATGATTCCAGCTACATGGCACTGTGGAAAAGGCTAAACTAAGGAGATAGGAAAAAGATATATGGTTACCAGAGGCTAAAAAGGAGGGAAGGATAAAGAAGTGGAACATGGGGGACTTTCAGGGTAGTGAAACTACTGTATGATACAATAATATTGGCTAAATGTCATTCTGTGTTTGTCAAGGTCCACAGAATATTCAACACCAAGATTGAACACTATTGTAAGCAATGGATTTGGAGTGATTAAAAAAATGCATAATATATATTGACAAAATACTTGATGAATGTATTAGATATATGTGTGTATGTATATATACATATACATATGTGTGTATTGTAAAATCACAGGATATATTTCTCATAAGTGCATGCCACATCACATGTAAAATACATGATGCATGGTATATGTAAAATATAATATCACACACTTAATTAGATAGCTCTCCACTGTCATTCTATTCAGTGTCTTTTTCTTCAGGGTTAGAATGAGAATAATAAAATAAAATCAATCTTGCTTCCCCAAGGAGGTAGCATATTTCTTCAGTTCTGTCCTATTTGGTCACCTGTGGTTTCACTGAGACTAAGCGTGTACCTACAGTGCTCTAAAGACACACATAATGGGGTGTGACCTCCAGGATGCCCCTCGGGTGCACTGGCTGATAGGTGAGCTGTGCCCTTGCAGGGACCAGAGCAAGCCCGCATAGGTGCAGGGGTGTGTGTGCCCAGGGAAGAGCCCGCCTCCTTTCCTAACTGTGCCTGTTCAGTTCAGGCCAGAGTTGTGGGGGTGGTGAGAGGATTCACCAGAGACAGAGTGGGGAGCAGAACAGGCAGATCTGAAATACACTGCTGAGGGGAGCAGCAGGGAGACAGGAAGGTCTGCTGTGCCATGTAAGCCAGCTCCCTCACTGGGGATCGAACACCTGCTGCAGTGGCTGCGGATAGCTTCATAGTAAAGAGACTTAATTCCTTGCGCCACCAGGGAGGCCCCTATTTGAGATCTTCTAATTTCTGGTGGTTTGCTGGCAACCTTTGGTGTTCCTTATTTTCTGCTTATTCACCCCTATCTCTGCCTTTTTTCTTTACCTGTATTCTCACCATTCACAACTATCTCCAAAGTTCCCACTTTGTAATGATGCCAGTCAGGCGGCATTTGGTGTTAACCCACTCAAGCATGACTCACCTGTGCTAATGTACCTGCAATGAGCCTATTTCCAAACACAGTCATGTTTGGAGATACTGGGAGGTAGAGGCAATTTTTTTTTGAAGATTTACTTTTTATTTATACATACAAGCTGGGGTACAGGCCAGAGGTGTGGGGCGGCGAGAGGGTTCACCAGAGACAGAGCGGGGAGCAGAACAGGCAGATCAGAGATACACTGCTGAGGGGAGCAGCGGGCGAGGCAGGAGAGGTCTGCCGCGCCATGTGGGATTCTCCCCGGCCGGGCATTGAACTCGCGTCGGCGCTGCCGACAGCTCCACAGCGCAATGCTTAACCACTGCGCCACCGGGGAGGCCCTGGTAGAGGCAATTTTGAGGGATACAGTTCAGCCACTCACTAACTACCTATGAGCTAAGGCATCTTTGTAGATCATCTCTATGTTACCAGCCTTCCTCCTGCCCTCCCTAGTCTCCTTACTCATCTTACACTTGAAGAAGACAGTGATTCCTGCAGAAATGTCATGTGGTCGGTGCCACTGAATATTTATTTCTTTCAAATTCCTTGTCCTGTCAGATCTAAAAAGCTCTTTTTTTTTAAATCTCTCTTCCCACTCCTTTTTTCATCCCTCTTTTTTTTTTATTTGCATAGAAGACCTGTTTTTTGGGCGAGGGGTAGGGGTGGGATCCAGAGGATTCTCCAGAGACAGAGTGGGGAGCAGAACAGGCAGATCTACTGAAGTACACTGCTGAGGGGAGCAGCAGGTGAGACAGGAGAGGTCTGCTGCGCCATGTGGGTTAGCTCCCTGGCTGGGGATGGAACTCAGGCTGACATGATGATAGCACTGATACTAACCTCTAGGCCACCAGGGAGGCCCTCATCCCTCTCTATCTCTTTGTATCTTAGCAGTCCCTTGTAGGGGATTTCATCATGGTGCTGAGCCCTGCCCCAGCATTGAACTGTATCAGTTGTCTGTTTGTGGATTCCACTTAGCTGGACTTGCTGTCACCTCAGGCTCTCATAACATCATTCCCTGGTCACAGGTCTTTAAAGGATTCTTGCACCAACTGTACATAGGAAACCTGGCATTCACGGATCCCAAATGCATTTTCATCTTGTTTACTCAAGCCCCACCCTCTACACCTGGACAGCTGAGTCCTGGTGGAGAAACACTTGGAATGGGGTCACCGAAGACTAATCATCTCAATCTGAGCTCATGAACATTCCATACCACCTGCTAACATTCACTTTCCTCTGCTCTACTCTTCAAGGATGATTCTAAATTTCTTCAAGCATTAACCCAACACCTTTATCCATAGGTGGCTACCTATTTCTTCCAGGAAATTGAGAAATTTGGATGTGGTTGTTTTCAACTATCTATCCATCTGCCCATAAAATGACTGAGACCCACTCACTTTTAAGAACCACTACAGTATTTGTGACCTGTGTAATGATACACTTGAGCCCTGGCCCTAAGCCCTTGGCCTCTGGGCATTTTGCTCTATTAGTCAATTCTCCCTGATTTCAGTGTCACAAATCTCTCTCCTTTTTCTTTTTCTTTTTTTTTTTTAAGATTTTATTTTATTTTTTTATTTTACATACAAGCTGGGGTACAGGCCAGAGGCATGGGGCGGCGAGAGGGCTCACTAGAGACAGAGCAGGCAGCAGAACAGGCACATCAGAAATACACTGCTGAGGGGAGCAGCGGGCAAGGCAGGAGAGGTCCGCCGCGCCATGTGGGATTCTCCCCGGCCGGGTGTCGAACTCGCGTCGCCGCTGCCAACAGCTCCACAGCGCAGCGCTTAACCGCTGCGCCACCGGGGAGGCCCTCTCTCCTTTTTCACTGTTTACTTTTTCTCTTCAGCATAAAAGACAAGTATTTTCTGTGAAAAAATTTAGATACAAAAAGGCGAAATTATGCTGCCCTGTAACTTTGATGGAAGTACAGTTGGGTTCAGAAATAATGTGTAAATGTTGATGTTTACAGATATAAACAGAATTATTTTGGGAATAAGTATACTGTAAAATTCATGGAATGAAAAATTCATGAACGTCATAAATGAGTTTTTCCCCAAGATGTGTTATTCACCCACTGTGTTTAAGAGATGAATTTGGGGCCTTAGAATAATCAGCACGTCTGGTCAAAAACTATATATATTTTTTTCTTTTTAAAAACATTTTGTTTATTTATACATACAAGCTGGGGTGTAGACCAGAGATGAGGGGTGGTAAGAGGATTCACCAGAGACAGAGTGGGGAGCAGAACTGACAGATCGACTGAAACACACTGCTGAGGGGAGCAGCAGGAGAGGCAGAAAAGGTCTGCTGCGCCATGTGGGAATCTCCATGGCCTGGGATTGAACTCGTGCTGCAGTGGCTGTAGATAGCTTCAAAGTGCTGAGACTTAACCTGTTGCGCCATTAGGGAGGCCCCCAATACTATATTTTATCAAGAGATTGACACAGGCCATCAAGATTGCACATCTTCAGCATGGGAGGTGAATTTTTAAGTAGTCATTGAGAGGAGAGGTGATGGTTACAGCAGTAATAGCTTAACAGAAATTTTCTCCCAGGGAACTTCTCCCTGATCTTTTGCAGTATCTGCCTCTAAGGCTTACTAAGGAATCAAGAGACCCTGTACTTTTAGTACAAAGATTTCTTTTTTAAAAAAGATTTATTTTATTTATTTATTCATACAAGAGCTGAGGTGTAGGCCAGAGGTGTCAGGGGTAAGAGGCTTCACCAGAGAAAGAGTGGGGAGCAGAACAGGTGAGTCCACTGAAGTGAACTGCTGAGGGAGCAGTGGGCAAGGCAGGCGAAGTCTGCTGCGTGATGTGGGAAGCTCCCTGGCTGGGGATCCAACTTTGCTGCAGTGGCTGCCGATAGCTTCTTCATGGGCTGAGACTTAACCCCTTGGGCCACTAGGGAGGCCCACAAACCCAGTCTTTGAATCCAAATGTTTTTTTTTTTTAAAGATTTTATTTATACATACAAGCTGGGGTACAGGCTAGAGACGTGGGGCCATGAGAGGGTTCACCAGAGACAGAGTGGGGAGCAGAACAGGCAGATCACTGCTGAGGGCAGCAGCGGGCGAGGCAGGAGAGGTCTGCCGCACCATGTGGGAATCTCCCCGCCGGGTGTCGAACTCGTTGCCGACAGCTCCACAGCGCAGCTCTCAACCCCTGCACCACCAGGGAGGCCCCCCAAATGTTTTTGTTAATGTAACTTCTTCAGGAAAGCAAACATGACCAGTCTTTCTGGTGATGCCTTACTGTGTCTACCCTAATTACTAGGCACTCAATCAAACATATAAAATGTACATTTTTTAAACAAAAATACATACTAGAAAATACTTAGGAAACATAAAAAACCAAAAAGCAGTAGTCTTTAAAACTACCCATATATTCCCTTCCAGAGAGAATTGTCATCAACATCTGACATAGTCACGCCCACAAGAATGTGGACCCCTTTCTAAGCGGCCATGCCACTGAATAGGCGAAGCTGCTGCAGCCGGCTCCAGCTTCCTCCCCTGCCTGCTCCATATAACCTCGGTCATCAACTAGGTTTAGACTCTTCCAGCTCTTGTTCGTCACTTGCAAACTTTTATTTTCCTGTAGAAAATGTAAAGTCTCATTCTCCATATTTAGTTCCTATTTTATATAAATTTATCATTTTATTTATTTTTAATTTAATTTTTTTTAAAGATTTTTAGAAGATATTTATTTATTTATGCATACAAGCTGGGGACAGGCCAGAGGCGTGGGGCGGCGAGAGGGTTCACCAGAGACAGAGTGGGGAGCAGAACAGGCAGATGGACGGAAATACGCTGCTGAGGGGAGCAGCGGGCGAGGCAGGAGAGGTCTGCTGTGCCATGTGGGTCAGCTCCCTGGCCGGGGATCGAACTCATGCTGCAGTAGCTGTGGATAGCTTCATAGTGCTGAGACTTAACCCATTGTGCCACCAGGGAGGCCCATAAAACATGATTTTATATGTAGTTTATTTATCAGCAACGTGCTGTTTCTCTTAACTCACTGATATTACATGGGGTTCCATCTGTGTTGAAAGAGAAGTATAAAAGACAGAGCAGAGTAATGCACACTTTACCACATTTCTTTTCAAGGTGTCATTATCCATTTTCATTCTTGTAAGTAGAATTGAGGGCATTTGATTTCTAAACTTTCTTGCGATTATTTCTTATTAACTTTAATTTTGAATGTCTGTGAATCTGAGGAGTGAAATATGGTAGCTTCCTTAGGATTTGTGAGGTTGATCATATTTTATTTATTTATTTATGCATACAAGCTGAGGTTTAGGCCAGAGGAGGGTGGGTGGGTGAGAGGATTCATAAGAGACAGAGTGGGGAGCAGAGTAGGGGGATTGACTGAAATATGCTGCTGAGGGGAGCAACGGGTGAGACAGGAGAGGTCTGCTACACCATGTGCGTCAGCTCCCTGGCTGGGGATTGAACTCGTGCTGCAGTGGCTGCGGATAGCTTCATAGGCTGAGACTTAACCTGCTGTGCCACCAGGGAGCCCCAGGTTGATCGTAGGTTAATTTGTGGATTGGCAATCTGTATTTCCTCTTACTAAATTGCATGTCCATCAACTTTCTTTTCTCTTTTCCTTGTTGATCTGAAATTCTTTATGTGGTCTGGATAGCAGTTCTTTGTCATGCATTCTGAAAACACCTTTTCCTCACTCTCTCTTTAATTTGGTTTTAGCATCTTTATTTAGGGCATCATCGCTGGTTTGAATTTCTTGTATTCAAATTTATTTATTTTTCTGAATGTTTTGTGCCCCCTGCTCTTTTGTTTAAGCAGGGTTTTCTTCTAAAGGTGAATACAAGTATTTTCTTCTCATAAATTTATAATTTTGTTTGATGCACTTGACTTTTTGTTGTTGTTAACATGAGGTGAATGGAATCAAACTTAAGACCCCCCCCCCCAGTTCCCTGCAAGTATTTACCCAGCTTTTCTCCTGCCACTACTTTTCTTTTCTTTTTTAAGATTTATTTATTTATGCATACAAGCTAGCATGCAGGCCAGAGGTGTGGGGGTGTGTGTGTGTGTGTGTGTGAGAGGATTCACCAGAGACAGAGTGGGGAGCAGAACAGGAGGATCTACTAAAGTACACTGCTGAGGGGGGCCTCCCCGGCGGCGTAGCGGTTAAGCGCTGCGCTGTGGAGCTGTCGGCAGCGGCGACGCGAGTTCGACGCCCTGCCGGGGAGAATCCCACATGGTGTGGCAGACCTCTCCTGCCTTGCCCGCTGCTCCCCTCAGCAGTGTACTTCTGATCTGCCTGTTCTGCTCCCCACTCTGTCTCTGGTGAATCCTCTCACCGCCCCACGCCTCTGGCCTGTACCCCAGCTTGTATGCATAAATAAAAAATATATCTTTAAAAAAAAATAAAGTACACTGCTGAGGGAAGGAGGGGGAGACAGGAGAGGTCTGCTGTGCCCTGTGGGTCAGCTCCCTGGCCGGGGATCGAACTCAGGCTGTAGTGGTGATAGCGCTGAGACTTAACCCCTGGTTATCAGGGCGGCCCCTGACCTCCCCATTCATTTTTTTTTTTTAAAGATTTATTTATTTATGCATACAAGCTGGGGTACAGGCCGGAGGTGTGGGGCGGCGAGAGGGATCACCAGAGACAGAGTGGGGAGCAGAACAGGCAGATCAGAAGTACACTGCTGAGGGGAGCAGCGGGCGAGGCAGGAGAGGTCTGCCGCACCATGTGGGATTCTCCCCACCAGCCTTCGAACTCGCATTGCCGCTGCCAACAGCTCCACAGCACAGCCCTTAACCCCTGCGCTATTAGGGAGTCCCAACCTCCCCATTCTTATCATCATAATAGCATGTTCAATTTCTCTCGCTTTCTCCCGCTTTGGTTTTCTCCGTTGCACATTATCTTTTGTATTTATTTGTCTAATGTCCATCTTCCCCAGAAATTTTTGTTGTGTTCACTGCATATCACTTGTCCTTAAAACAGTGTTTGGCACGTTCAACACCCTCAATACATGTTATTTAATGTCCTCATTAATGACTGTGCCTGTGCATTCATATTTTTTTTTAATAGGAGGAAGGCCTCCCTGGTGGCGCAGCAGTTAAGCTCTGCGCTGTGGAGCTGTCGGCAGCAGTGATGTGAGTTTGACGCCCAGCTAGGGAGATTCCCACAGGGCGCGGCAGACCTCTCCTGCCTTGCCTGCTGCTCCCCTCAGCAGTGTATTTCTGCCAATCTGCCTGTTCTGCTCCATGCTCTGTCTCTGGTGAACCGTCTCGCCACCCCTGGCCTCTGGCCTGTACCCCAGCTTGTGTGCATAAATAAATAAATCTTTAAATAAATAAACAAGCAAACCAGTATTGCTGGTAATAATATTTTCAAGGATCGGGCCTCCCTGGTGGCGCAGCAGTTGAGCGTTGAGTGCTGCGCTGTGGAGCTGTCGGCAGCGCATGATGCGAGTTTGATGCCCAGCCAGGGAGGATCTCATATGGTGCGGCAGACCTCTCCTGCCTCACCCGCTGCTCCCCTCAGCAGTGTCTTTCTGTCGATCTGCCTGTTCTTCTCCCCACTCTGTCTCTGGTGAACCCTCTTACCGCCCCATGCCTCTGGCCTATACCTCAGCTTGTATGCATAAATAAATAAATCTTTAAAAAAAATAGGAGGAAAGCATATTACACATGGATGTGGGCGCATGCAATAAGGAATAGCTTTATTCCTTATAAGGTAAGGTGTTATATATCAGCTTAGTGAGATGGGAGTGTGGAGTGTGGTGTTAAGGCTTCAGTGGAAACGTGTGGAAAGTTCTGGGAGGACTCAGATAACTCCAGTGAGGTTCTGATTTCAAATCAGTTTCCTCCCTGACAGCAAGCTTCCTTGGAGAGGGCAGTGTATGGCAGCTGAATTTTGAGAAAGTCCTGCTTTCCCCATCAAAAGGAAGTTTAGAGAAGGCTTTTGTTTTAGACAGCTGCTGCCTTTTCAGATGTTCTCGGTGTAAAGTAGTCTCTATGTTATCTGGTGTGGTTAGTTCTTTCATTTTCCTGTTTCAAAGTCTCACAGGCGAGGAGACCGTTGACTGTTGAATCAAGAACAGACCTTATGCTTCCTAGGAGGTTTCCCAAAGCCAGTTCACTCCAGCAGGCGAGGAAAGAGAGAGCTTTTCACACACCATTGGTCAGAATGATGCAGCAGGTTTCTGCACTGGCAGAGTGTACTGTGCAGGCTGTTCTGTGCTGTGTAGTCCTAACGCAAGCAATCAAATTACTTAAGACACACTGACCAGCGTGAGTGTAGGCATTGTGCTAGAATCTTTGAAAGTGCAGTAGGGGTTAGTTGAAGCAAGACCCAGATGAATAGAGAGCTCACAGTGGAGCAACAGAGGCAGATGTCAGTAAAGGCAAGCAACCTCCAGCCAATCGTTCTGTAAATGAAAGAAGGCTTTTGTTTACATTTCTAGGTTAGAGAATTTTCTAGGTCAGCCAGGGGAGAGGTTTCAAGGAGATGAAATTCGTGAAGGAAGGTCTTGGGTCAAGCTACTTGCTTTGTGGTGTGGAATGAGCGTGGAGAGGAGGCTCTGAAAGTCTCCAGTCGAGGTCAGACATGGGGAGGACTGTGGACGATGGTCTGGGTCTCTCTTGGTGTGCCTCCTGTGAATCTAGGAGGAATGGCACTTGAGGACAGTGTAGATGGTCAGGAATACTGTTGTTCAGGGAGGGGGACACCGACGACAGGGCTGCCAGCTCCTCTGGGGGCTTGGGGAGGTGAGAGAGGAAATAGTGAATGAGAGGAAATCTATGAAGGGGGGCTGTGCTGCTCCACGCAGACTGTTCCCCCACAAGGAAAAGAACAAGAAGGCACTCTGAACTACCTTTCTGCACGGTCTGCTCTGGACTGGCTCTGACCTCGGGAAGCACTCTGACAGCACAAAAGCACAAGGAGAGCCGAGTCTCGGATCTGGAACCCCGGAAACGAGGGATATTGCCAGTGCAACAAACATGAGCCAGCTGCCCCACTCCTGCCCATTCGCCCCCTCCCTTACTCATAACTGCAAAAGCAGCTCTCAGTACCAAAGTCTAAACCACCTGCAGGAAAAGTAAAAATAGTTCAACTCTTTAAGTTACTGCTCTAGATATTGTTTTTTTAATTATGGACATTTAAATGAACAGAAAAGGACAGGCAAAAATATATAACACGTGGCAATTTGAGAGCTCAAGGGAATAGGGCATCACAAAGAGAGACAAACTCTCCAGAATCCATCCCCAAAGACATGGGAGGCTATCTCTCTCTCTCAGATAGAGGGTTCAAAATACTGTAATAAAGAAGGTCAGAGACATAGAAGAAAACACAGAAAGGCAAGTTCAAGTGATAGAAAAGAACTCAGAAAAGTTAATCAGAGAGATACAACAAAATTCAGAGAAGCAAATTCATGAGTACAGACATAAAATTAAATAAAAGATAGAAATTTAAATAAGAAAATATTGGATCCAGGTAGTATAAAGTTCAATAAGTGAGAGAAATAACTCTCTGGAAGCACACTAGTTCAAGTGGAGGATCAAATCAATGGCTTAAAAAATCGTAATGCACAGAAAGTCCAGGTGGAAGAAGAGAGAGAAGATGGAAACAAATGAAGAAGCATCCTGACCCCCTCTAATCCCACTACGACAGGCAACGCAAGAATGGGTGTCCCATGTGGGATGGAAGTGGGGCAAACAGAGACCTTGCTTAAGGAAATAATAGAGGAAAAACTTCCCAAACCTGGGGAAGGAACGAAATATACAAATCCACAAAGTTTACCAGGACCCCTGATAAGTCAGCTTCCTTGTTTTTGTTTTGTTCCATTTAATTAAAAAATTAAACTCATGTAATTCATAGATATGTTTTAAAAATCAACGCAGGGCCTCCCTGGTGGCGCAGCATTTAAGTGCTGCGCTGTGGAGCTGTCGGCAGTGGTGACACGAGTTCGACCCCCGGCCAGGGAGATTCCCACATGGTGGGCAGATCTCTCCTGCCTCGCCCACTGCTCCCCTCAGCAGTGTGTTTCTGATCTGCCTGTTCTGATACCCACTCTGTCTCTGGTGACCCCTCTCGCCGCCCCACGCCTCTGGCCTGTACCTCAGCTTGTATGTAAAAATAAAAAATAAATCTTTAAAAAAAAATAAAAATAAAAATCAACTTAGAAGAGGTTATGGTGATAATAAGAGCGCTAACATTAATGATGGTGAGACTAATGATGCCAGCCTTTCACTGAATGCTTGGTCAACATTTTTTGTTTTTTTCTTGTGCGTAGAAGAACTGAGGTATAGGCTAGAGGTGCAGGGCTGGTGGGTTAGAGGATTCCCCAGAGACAGGGTGGGGAGCAGAACCCATCTATGGAAATGCACTGCTGAGGGGAACAGCAGAAAAGACAGGAGAGGTCTGCTGCGCCATGTGGGTCAGCTCCCTGGCCGGGGATCGAACTCAGGCCTTTGTGCTGATATCACTGAGACTTAACCTCTAGGCCACCAGGGAGGCTCCCCAAATGATCTGTCTTAAGACTTATGCATGATATACACTATATACGATACACAACTATTTTACTTCCTTCTTCTAATAAATGTAAGTGTTCACTAAAATACGAAGACAACAAATGGATGAAAGAAAAAGAAAGAATGATATAAAGTGAATTGTCAGAGAATTATTTAAATTTTTGATTGATTTATTTGGAGATTAAATGTGCTTACACATTAGGAAATGGTTGAAGTAGCTTTTTTCCCACTGGAAGGAAGCACAGTTTTAAAACGGAGGAGAAAAATCCTTCTGTGCATTTCTAGTCAAATTGCTAGCAGTAGAATCATAATTCTGGTCTTTTTAAACAGGCTCATTGAAACTGAATTTTGTGGGGAACATTTTGAACAATAGTGCTGACAGTTTGAAATAGGTTCTGTCAACACGGAACTGAATTATTTCAATAGTTTATTTCCTCTCTTTATGCAGCTAACCAAAATGAGGAGATAATATAGGCCCTGCATGTACATTGCAATTAGTCCATTTATGACTTTGGTAGCAGAACTGGAGTTTCCTCAGGAGTGGGTTGAGTTTTAGAGATTATTTAAAAAATTATTTTATTTTCTCACATCCTTGTTCATTTTTGGGCAGAATTTGATGTCTCCTCTCAGGTGTAGTCCCCATAGTCCTCCCCCACTGCAGCCCCATCTCCACAGTCCCTTCTGCTCTTCCCTCCCCTGTTTTCGCCCCTCCCTTCCCCTCCCCGGCTGTAGGCCTCAGATCTACGGTCTGCCTGTAAGTTTTGACTTTTTCCTGATCCTGTCTTCCTTTCCCCTATATTCCACCTGTAAGTGAGACCATCTGATAGTGTTCTTTTTCTTTCTGACTTATTTCACTTAGCATAATCCCTTCCAACTTATTCAAAATACAAAAGATGGGCCTGCGATATGATCAGTGACTCCATTCCTAGGAATCTGCCCAAAGGACGCAGAAACATTAATTGGAAAGGAAACCTGCGCTCCTATGCTTATTGCAGCACGATTGACAACAGAGATGTTCTGTGTGGTCAAAGCTGGTACATGAAGTGCCTGTGGCAATAGGAGGGGCTGCCAGAGAACGATACCTTCTACCTTCGGGTCTGACGCTCCCTGTTACTCTGTGTTCTTGGCATAGAGAATAATCCTGGGGGGGGGGGTAAGTATGGGGTGGGGAGAGCTGGAGGGGTGGATTTATCGTGTTTACTGGAAAGCTGCTGGTATCTAAGTTATTAAATTGATGCCAGTATCATGCTTTGATTCCTATTGAATGGAAAGACTTTGGAGTATTAATCTTAAAAACAGCAAAACAATTCTTAGGCTCTGTCTTAGAGTGGATCAATGCATTGCTCTCTGAAGTGGGCTAGAGCTCCTGGTATTCATGGAGCACATGAGTGAGAGGTGCTGATTTAATGTATAATCATGGCACATTGTGAAGCCCACGAGCCTCTGGAATAATTTCTGAACAGGCAACACAATTTTAGTTAAATTGTGATGTTTATTGATGGTTCATTATTGTTCTTTTCTGGGTCCCTTTTCCATGTGGATGATATGATATTTTTTTTTTCTGTGTGTGTGTGTGTGTGTGTGTGTGTGTCTCAGGAAATATTTATTATGGTGTCAGTGACAGGTCGCTGGAAAATGTGTTGCATCCAGTAGTTTTATCCCCCCAAGGTAGAAGGTACACAAAGTCAAACAGCATTAGAATGCCAAGAACCTCAAAATACTACTAATAAATAGTACTAGTAATAAGTAAAATTATTAAAACGTGGATTACACATGACATTTGGTCATGGTAATCTGGATTTTTTTTTTCAAATCATTATTATTCCTCAGAGTACTGAACAATGGTAATACAATAAATTGAATAACAAACTCCCTGGGGATAAGTATAGTTTTTATTCTTATTGCTAGTCAAGGTGCACATTAGACGTTCACAAATACATGATTCCTTGCCTCACTCATGCTCTACCAGTGGTGGTGGTGGGAATATATTATGATTTAGAGTTGAAAGGGAAGTTTCAGTGATTCCCAAATCTAATAATAATCCCCTAGGGAAACTTTGTCACATTTCTAAATTTCATGTTAATGATCATTTTATAAAGTTTTTATTTATCTATGCATACAAGCTGGGGTACAGGCCAGAGGCAGGGGCAGTGAGAGGGTTCACCAGAGACAGAGCGGGGAGCAGAACAGGCAGATGGACGGAAACACACTGCTGAGGGGAGCAGCGGGCGAGGCAGGAGAGGTCTGCTGTGCACTGTGGGAAGTTCCCTGGCCGGGTATCAAACTCATGCTGAAGTGGCTCTGGATAGCTTCATAGTGCTGCACTTAACCTATTGCACCACCAGGGTGACCCTAAAGTTTTTTTGTTTTTTTTTTTAACACTGATAACAGTGTTTTGTACTTGTGCTGTGCAAATACTGTTAAGTATTGAAATGTGCCCAGTTCAGGACCTCCCTGGTGGTGCAGGGGTTAAAGTCTCAGCACTATCAGGCAGTCAGCAGCTTCTGCAGCACCAGTTCATGATCCCTGGCCAGGGAGCTTCCCACATGTGCAGCAGACCTCTCCTGTCTCCCCGCTGCTCCCCTCAGTAGTGGACTTCTGTAGATCTGCCCGTTTTGCTCCCCACCCTGTCTCTGGGTGAATCCTCTCACCCCCGCACCTCTGGCCTACTCTCCAGCTTGTATGCATAAAAAAATAAAAAATAATTTTTTAAAAAATAAGGAAATGTGTCCAGTCCAGATCAAGACTGTGCAAAATACACACCTGATCTCAAGTCTCAATACAAAGAAAAAGTCAAATGATTATCGTCAAGATTTCATGTTGAATTGTAACATTTTTTTAAGATTTATTTATACATGCAGGAGCTGGTGTAGGCTAGAGGTGTGGCGGTGTGAGAAGATACACCAGAGACAGAGTGGGGAGCAGAACAGGCAGGTTTACTGAAATACACTGCTGAGGGGAGCAGCAGGTGAGGCAGGAGAGGTCTGCTGCGCCATGTGGGAAGCTCCCTGGCCAGGGATTGAACTCGTGCCGCAGCGGCTGCTGATAGTTTCATAGGCTGAGACTTAACCATTTGCACCACCAGGGAGGCCCTGAATTGATAGCATTTTAGATAGATGGGGTTAAATACTATTTATCTAGATACTAATTGATTTTTGACTATTTTTTACTTTAACCTTATGCTTACTTATGTGGTTCACATTATGTTTATATTGGACAACATGGCTATAGAATACTCCAAAAGGAAAAATTATCAGGATATTTGTCTACTACAAGACACAAGAACGGTAAAATAAAAAAAGCAGGGTGAGTAGGTAACAGGGAAAATATGGTGGAACTATAAACATATAAGTCATTGCAAGAGAAGTAAATGTCTCCTTATATAATTGACTTCGGAGACACAGGTGACAGAAATGTCCTTGTGAAAGGAAGCGTCGCTTACAGGTTTTCAAGTATTTCTGTATCAGAGATAGTCCATGTTATACTTAGTCTTTTCTTTAAATGCTTGGGTTAGGGGCATACTATTCTAGAGACAGGCAGGTGGAGAGAAAAAATTTCAGAACTAGACTGGGGAGAGAAAAAAGATTTCTTTTAAAATCATATTTTATTGTGAGCGACAAGGAGTTTTATAAAAACTAGTCATCTCAATGGTATGATTGCTCTGAATAGCATATTACTACACCACAATTTTAACGCCTTTTTTATTTAATGTCAGAGAGCCTGTTCCTGGAAGAATAACTTGCAGACTAACATTCTGAAAATAGACAAGGAATTAAATGAATAACTGTTCAGTTGAATAGGAGGAAGGATACACGTTCATGTTTATGTGTGTGTAAGTTAAATGTGCCCATCTGTAAGAGGGAATTGATAGCTCCCTCAAGCAGTTAACACTTAGTTTTGATGAAAAACATTTCCCACCTGGCTTTTTTGCAAAGCTAGAGATGATTGCCATTTACAGCAGTAAAAGAGGTAGTGATTTATTAACTTACTGAAGTTTTCATTTGCATTTGATGTGGGAGAATACCTGAGTATCATCAAAAGGAAATTCACAATTATCGAACCCCTTAAAATCTAGTGAAAAACAAAAGTAGGTCTTGTATAAATATGCCTTATAAACTTAATTCAAAACATGTAGTTGAAACATCTAGCCTAGTTATGACAAAAAAAGAATGAAGAATATTTTGGTGATTCCATACTGCAATGTTAAATTAATTTTTTTTTAAGATTTATTTTTTATTTATACATACAAGCTGGGGTACAGGCCAGAGGCGTGGGGCGGCGAGAGGGTTCACCAGAGACAGAGTGGGGAGCAGAACAGGCAGATCAGAAATACACTGCTGAGGGGAGCAGCGGGCAAGGCAGGAGAGGTCTGCCGCGCCATGTGGGAATCTCCCCGGCTGGGCGTCGAACTCGCGTCGCCGATGCTGACAGCTCCACAGCGCAGTGCTCAACCGCTGCACCACCAGGGAGGCCCAATGTTAAATTAATTTTGAACTCAATATTATAATCAAATAACCCCAAATTCTTCATTTTGCTTTCTTAAAGATTTTGTTTATTTATGCATACAAGCGGGGGTACAGGCCAGAGGTGTGAGGCGGTGAGAGGGTTCACCAGAGACAGGCAGCAGAACAGGCAGGTCGACAGAAACACTGCTGAGGGGAGCAGGGGGTGAGGCAGGAGAGGTCTGCTGCACCATGTGGGAATCTCCCCAGCCGGGAGTTGAACTCGCATCGCCACTGCTGACAGTTCCACAGCGCAGGGCTTAACCACTGTGCCACCAGGGAGGCCCCATTTTGCTTTTTAAAACTAATTAATGTATTTATGCATACAAGAACTGGGGTGCAGACCAAAGGTGTGGGGTAGGGGGTAGAGGATTCACCAAAGTCAGAGTGGGTAACAGAACAGGCAGATCTACTGAAGTACACTGCTGAGGGGAGCAGCAGGCGAGGCAGGAGAGGTCTGCTGCGCCATGTGGGTCAGCTACCTGACCGAGGATTGAACTCATGCTGCAGTGGCTGACAATAGCTTTATGAGACTTAACCCCTTGCGCCACCAGGGAGGCCCAAATTCTTCATTTTATATCTTATCTTTAGTTTGCTTTATTTGGAGACTAGTAGTCACATGATATTTTCTGCCACTGTTTTTCATTCATTCATTGAATTAATACCTGTCTCTCTAATGGTGCCGAGACCTAACTGAAGTGTTGAGGGTTCAGAAGAGTGAGAGACCTGTGCAGGCTGTCGTGCTGCATCTAGTGGAGGGAACAGCCTGGGCAGATCGGTGCAGTAGATGAGGGAAGGCACGAGAGGAGCAGGCCGAGAAGATGGGCCCAGAGGGCACAGGGTGTCGTATAGGTGGGCAGCGAGGGGGCTCAGCGGGCAGACTGCAGAGGCAGGTGTTGAAGCAGGGGACGAGGGGACCACACGAGGGAATCATTGTTGCCAGGAGAGCAGCACATTCCAACAAGGAGATAGGAGAGAAACAAGGAGTTAGGAGAGACGGGGGACATGAGGAATGAAGGGTTCAGAGAGTGGTGATGTTACTGGGCACCCTAAGGGGTACCCTGGGACCCCCAAACTTGCATGCTCTAAGGGGATCCAGCTATTTATGCACACACACAAAAAAGGAGACTTGAAAAAGGACTTTACTAGAACGAGTGTGCATTAAGAGAGGAGAGAATGGGGCCCTCTTTGGTGGCACAAGGGTTGAATCTCAGCGCTAAGAAGCTATCCCCACAGCCACTGCAGCCCGAGTTCGATCCCCGGCCAGGGAACTAACCCACATGGCACAGCAGACCTCGCCTGTCTCTCCGCTGCTCCCCTCAGCAGTGTACTTCAGTAGATCTGCTTGTTCTGCTCCCCACTGCATCTCTGCTTAATCTTCTCACCACCCCACACCTCTGGCTTGAACCCTGGCTCTTGTGTGCATAAATAAATAAATCTTTAAAAAAAAATAGGAGAGAGGAAAGAAGGATAATAGTTTCCCAGTGAGACACACAAAGTTACCCATCATCCCCTGTGGATGAATGCACAGCCAAACAGAGTAGCCAGAAGCAGGAACATTTATGCCTGAAAACCCCGCGTCTAAGGCACCTTGGTGTGGGCAGCCATAGGCAAAGGGCAGAATGAGCCAGGCAAGTCGGGCTTAAAGGAGCAAAATTAAAGTACAGATCTAGATAAGGGCTGCCCTCGTCAGCCTCCACACGTGTTTCTCTCCCATCCGTCTCTGCCAAGTGTCTCTACGTGTCTCCACTCCATGGGTCCCCTCCAAGCCCCTGGTTGAGTCCAAATCCAAGAAGCAAGAGGCTCTTCACATATCTCTCCACATCTCTCTGCTGTGTGTCCCCAAGTGTCTCCTCTGCCCCGTCTCTTCTGTATCTCAGGCCTCCTCTCCCTGTTCAGCTCCACCCCTACCAGGCAGGGCAGGGCAGCAACTCTCCCTGTTACTGTACAGGAGTAGTGGGGTTAGCCCTTAGAGTTCACAGTGCTGAATTCAGGAGGGATCAGCAACTATTTTTTTTTAAGATTTATTTTATTTTTGCATCCAAGCTGGGGTATAGGCCAGAGGTGTGGGGAGGTGAGAGGGTTCACCAGAGACAGAGCAGGGAGCAGAACAGGCGGATCAACTGAAATACACTGCTGAGGGGAGCAGCGGGTGAGACAGAAGAGGTCTGTCACGCCACGCCACGTGGGAATGTCCCTGGCCGGGCGTCGAACTCACGCTGGAGCAGCCCCAGACAGCTCCACAGCGCTGCACTTAACCCATTGTACCACCAGGGAGGCCCATGTATCAGCAACTTTATAAAAGAGAGAAACTGTCATTTTCCTCAAGAAATTTTCTCTTCCCCAAATGGAAGTTAAAGGACTGTAGCACCATGATTAAGGTACCTAATTCCTCATTTTTGCAGATACCCAACTGGAATAAAGATTTTTTACTAGAGACTACCACTGGTCATGTATTTACGATGGAGAATTTCACTACCTTCTACAAGGCATTTTGTATAAGGTGCATTAAATAATACACATGACCAGGACGTCGTTATGTAGCAGGAGGGACACATTTTATAGAGAGCGCTGTGGGCTCAAGCTGAGTTTCCAATCAGTGATTAGCAAAGAGATGCTTACAAAGAAAAAGACTGAAGACATTTGCATATGCAAGTTGTGAGGAGGCAAAATCACCTTTCATTTGTTTGCGTTAGACTTAGACCTGGGGTTTGTGTTGGTCTTGGGTTAACTTGTTTTGAATGTGCTTTTTACTAACTGGGAACAGTCGAGAAAGCCAATTCCTTAAAGCTTCAGTTTCCTCCTTTGACAAAAAGAGCGTAATAATAATACTGCATATGGTTATTGTGAGTAGGAAATGAGAAAATCTTAGTAAAATTCTTAGCACAGAGCCCAGAAATAGGACATGTTTAATAGTGGTAGCTATTATTATTATTACTATTCAATTGCCTTGTCCAGTTATTTAATCTTTACATTGTGAATCCTCTGGCACTATTTCTGGCTTTCCTCTTACTCCTCGAGGCTGGAGGTGGTCAACAGAGAGAACAACTTAATGGAGAGATTGACTTCAAAAGTAATAGATGTAACAACCTGCTTCTCGTGCATAGAACAAAAATTTAAATTAAGGTGTGGTATTGTGGGGTGGCTAGTACACAAGTTAAAACTTGGGGGAGCAGCAAATATTTATGGCAGTTCAGTGATGTATACAAAATTATGTTGGCCACATATCTGCCTGTCTCTGATCCTCAGTCTCCTTGACTATAGGGGTCAGGCAAAAGAATTTCCAGCAATTCCAAATTGCGTTGGTCAGAATTCGATGCAGCTATAACCAAAAATGAAAAGCTATAAGTGGGATAGAGTTCATTTCTCTCTCACAAGGGTCCAGGATGTTTTGCAAAGCAGACAGATCTGCTCTGTGAAAACTGCAAAGGAAGTCAGCATCCATGCAATCCAAAGGTACCAAAGCAATGCAGATTTGAATCTCGGTGGGCTGTGGGTCTGTTGAGAGCAAAGTGATTACTTGGCCTGTATGTTAAATGACAGAGTGCACCCCATCTTTATTTCAGACAGTAACTGGTATTGAAAGGCCAGAAACTACAAAGCTGGATAGACATGCCGACCTTTGCAAGTAGGTTTTTCACACTACACCACTTGGCAAGGGACTTTGTGGGTGCTGTGGGCAGAGAAGGCTGAAATACAGTGACCACAGGTTCACACCACCATTAGCCCTATGATGACCGAAGTGGTCACTCTGCTCTGTTTTTGTGGTGTTCTGTGCAAACCCCAGAAAAGCAGAGATTGCCAAATATAGGAAGGATTAGTCTCACATAAGGGCTGTGACCTGCAATGTACTTAGAGACAGAAATCGAGCTCAATCATAAGTTGCCCAAATGTTATCCAAGCATTAAGTAATTCTAGAACATAGAACTGCTCTTCCCAGTTCCCTCTGAGGTTGCAAGTGCAGGCGATCGATTTGCTGGTGATTTCCTCATTCGTTTCGTACACCTATACCTGCCTGGTTTTTTCAAAGACACTGGTGGTGGGGGTCTGTCTCCATTGCTATTTTTAATACCATAGTCATGCATATTGGTTATGTTTTTGTTTAAGATGGTAAAAATGGATGATGTTTATGCTTTCACATCCAGTTAGTACAGACTGGAAAAGAAATAAATGCAAATAAGGCCTGGTCTGTTCAAAGGAAAAGGTCATTCCTGGAAAGGCAGAACTACAGCCAGACAGGAGATTGGCCTGTTGGCCTTCAGGGACAAAGAGAGAAAACAGGGCAAAGCAACTGCTGTGTCGCCAACGAGGGTTGTACAATGTTTGCGCTGTGTCCCGTTGGCCAGAATTACTCCCCACCTGTTGAATGGGTGGCTGGTGAATTTGGTCTTGACCTTGGGGAAGCAGGTACAAACTGAATGTTCCATTCTTGGGGAAGATGTGAAGATGCGCTATTGGGAGATGCTTTGCATTTCTGTCACTTGAGGCAAAAGGCGATTTGTACTTGGCTCTTGGCTGGCCACCACTTGATAGCCTTGGGCTGCACAGATCAGTTCTTCCTCCATTTGGGAATTCTCACCTCTGCACACTGAGCAAAGATGCCAAATGGAATCGTTTCAAATTCAGCACCAAGGTTATTTATTCGGAAGCTGTTTGGGTAGACTGAGCCTGCTGCAAATTGGGCTCCTGCCCTCACTTCCACTCACCTAAACTTGAGCCATCACAGTATTTCTCATCTCGGTGAAGGACAGTTCCAGCTGCTCAGCCCCTGAACCTGGGCACGTCCTGGTGTCCATCTTTCCCTCTTCCCCACCCAGGTCCTCAGTAGGTCATGCTCCCCTCCCCCCATCGCTACCACCTTGTCTCTTACCTGGATGACTAGAAGTCCTTTTTTTGTTTCTGTCTTTTCATCAGTTCCCACTAAGTTTGTCTGAGTGATACCATCAACAAGTCAGTCAAAGTGCTCATCTTTTTTTTTTTCCTGTACTTTGAAGATTTATTTATGCATACAAGAACTGGGGTGTAGGCCAGAGGTGCAGGAGGTGTGAGGATTCACTAGAGAGACAGAGTAGGGAGCGGAACAGGCAGATCAACTGAAATCCACTGCTGCGGGGAGCAGCAGGGAGGCAGGAGAGGTCTGTTGCACCCTGTGGGGAGCTCCCTGGCTGGGGATTGAACTCAAGCTTCAGTGGCTGGTGATAGCTTGATAATGCTGCGACTTTAACCCCAGGCCACCAGGGAGGCCCCTCAAAGAACTCATCTTTTAAGATGCATAATGAAGTATGTTTGGGATTTGCTTTAAACACTAGAGCAAAAATCAGTGTAGAGGGAAATAAAATATTTTAAAAACTATATTCTTTATTGAACCGCCATTATTTGATACCCTTATTCATTTTTTTTTCACAGTAAGGTGTTTCTCCCTTCAGGTGTGGTGATTGTAGTTCTCCCACCACCCTGGTCTGTACAGTTCTCCACCATAGTCTGTTGTGCTCTCCTCTCCTGAATGCCTGAGAGCTATAGTAAGCTTTTAGGGGTTGGTTTTAAAGTTTGTTTTTGATCCTTCCTTTTTTTGCTCTATATTGAACATATAAGTGGCACCATCTATTATTTATCTTTCTCCTTCTGGATTAGTTCACCTAGGATAATCTCCTCCAATTTCATCCATGTTGCCACAAGTGGCATGAGTTTATCTTTTTGATCACTGAGTAATATTCCATTGTCTCCTTAATCTACTTACTTGTCCTGGGGCACTTCAGTTGTCCCCATACCATGGCTAGTGTGAATAGTGCTGTAGTAAGCCTGGGAGTGCATGTGGGAAACCAGATGTCCATGTGTTGAAGCCAGGCGAGGTATGTGTAGGGGCTCCTGTTCCATTCTTTATGCTCTGTGTTGAAAAGGTCTGCAATAAAAAGATCTTACATTAAAAGTGTAAGTCAGTTGTCCATTCAAACATCACAAATTAAAAGGCACTGTCATTTTCCTCCTCCGTGTGTTTGACACTCATTAAACATGTATTTCCTGAGCACCTACCGTCAGATAGGAGCAGAGCAGTCCTATCCCTGTCCTCACAGGGCCTATATCTTCAGATCTTCACTGGGATTTCACCTTGTCCAAGAGGTCTTTATCTTTACTTTCTGCTTAAAGCTGATGGCAAATTCACAATGCTTAAAATGAGCTATTTTTAGAAATTCATGTATATTTTATACATCTTTGTGCAATGTTTGCTTTCTTCTCCCAGGTGTAGTCTCCCTAGAATTTCACCAGCACTTCGCCGGGCCCCATCACCATAGTCCCTTGTGCTCTTCCCACCCTCGTTTTGGTTCCTCTCCCTCCCCTTCCCCTGCAGAATGTTTCTGATTTACAGTTGCCAGTTTTGTTTTGTTTTGTTGTGGTTTTTTTTTTTGTTATTATTTTTTCCCCTGATTCCTTATTTGGTTTCCCTACATTCCTCCTATAAGTGAAATCATCCAGTATTTTTCTTTTTCCTTCTGACTTTTAAAAATGAGCTATTTTAAAGTGTAAATTTTAATGACATTTAGGACAGTCACGGTATTGTGAGACCCCACCTCTAACTAGTTCTAAAACATCTTTATCACTCCCTAAGTTGGGCAGTCACCCCAAGGCCACTTTTTAAAAATAACTATTTTTTTAATGGATTTGCCACGGGTTTACAATAGCATGTAAGTTTCAGGAGTATTGCTTCATACCCCGAGATACATAAATACACCACAACACACCCACCACTAAGGTAAGCTGGGTCTCCCTGGTGGTGCAAGGGGTTGAGTCTCAGCACTATGAAGCTGTCCGCAGCTACTGCAGCACGAGTTTGATACCCGGCCAGGGAGCTGACCCATATGGCGAAGCAGACCTCTCCTGTCTCTCCTGCTGCTCCCCTCAACAGGGTATTTCAGATCTGCCTGTTCTGCTCTCCACTCTCTCTGGTGAATCCTTTCACCACCACCCCACCCCAACCTCTTGCCCACATCCCAGCTCTTGTATATGTAAATAAAAATAAATCTTAAACAATAAATAAAGGTAAACTTACCTTTATTTAATAGACTTTTTTTTAAAGATTTATTTATTTATGCATACAAGCTAGGGTACAGACCAGAGGCATGGGGCGGCGAGAGGGTTCACCAGAGACAGAGTGGGGAGCAGAACAGGCAGATCAGAAATACACTGCTGAGGGGAGCAGTGGGCGAGGCAGGAGAGGTCTGCTGCACCATGCGGGAATCTTCCCGGCCGGGTGTCGAACTAGTGTAGCCACTGCCGGCAGCTCCACAGCGCAGCGCTTAACCGCTGCGCCACCCGGGAGGCCCTATTTAATAGACGTTTATAATAAACAGTATGATATACATATGCCAGTATGATGGACAATCACAGAGAAAAAGAGGAACACCTGCTTTTCTGAAAATTAGAACATGAGAAGGGTATTTTCACTGGGAAGAAATGTTCTTTTTCCATGACAGTTAATTCTGACGTGAAATTACTTAATTTTCCAGAGATCTGAATTTTCCTACATTGTCATAAATGAATCATTTCCTTGTTTGGATTGCATGTAAATCTTAGTATCAGCTAGGCAAAGTTCTTTAGTGGTAATTACAAAACAAATTGACTCTTTTTATAGAAGAAGAGATAAAATTTAGATGACCAGATAATAACTCTTGCATGATAATGTGAGAGCCAGATCAGGACAAAGTTCAAAAAGCTAACTTAGAATGTTTTAGGGAACAAACTGCTTACAGAAAGCTCCAAAGAAGTCACTTCCTGAAGATCACCAGCTTGACAGCAGGTGGCGCTGTTCTCTCCTCACTGCTTAGGGACCATATAACTGAAAGGCGGTGGAAAGTTTCCCTTTTAAGCATCGTAATTGAACTAGTGCCCTAGAGTTAAAAATGCTTTCTGTAGATGCCTGTCTTTCCCTAGTGTCTGATTTTCATGAAAACTGTTTAAACGTAAATAGTCTACTCATTGGGCCTCCCTGGTGGCACAGCGGTTAAGCGCTGTGCTGTGGAGCTGTCAGCAGCGGTGACACGAGTTCGACGCCCGGCCGGGGAGATTCCCACAAGGGGCGGCAGACCTCTCCTGCCTCGCTGGCTGCTCCCCTCAGCAGTGTGTTTCTGTCCATCTGCCTGTTCTGCTCCTCAGTCTGTCTCCGGTGAACCCTTCGCCGCCCCACACCTCCGGCCTGTACCCCAGCTTGTATGCATAAATAAATAAATCTTTAAAAAGAAAATAGTCTACTCATTGACTAAAGTGTAGACAATTGAAGTAGTGAAGCAGGAGATGATAGAATGGAACTTGTTATGTGGGTGTTTTCTCGCCATGCCCAGAAAGTTCATTCTTAATTGGTCGGCATTGAATTAATTCAGTTTATGACAAAAATGTTTAGTTCTCACAATATGTCCAGCTTTGTGTACTTTCATGAACAAAAATAGACAAAGCTTTCTCTATCTGTGGGACTTGTGTTGCAGCAGAGGGAACACTAAGGACTCAGAAAACTGTAGAGTACGTTAGCAGGTGATGAGAGCGCCCTGGAAATGTAAATGTGGAGCAAGGCTGAGGAGTAGTTGGGGGAGGGGGAGGAGCGGGACTGATTTTATAGTGTATTTATTCACTGAGAAAGGGAAATTTCAATGAAAATATGAAGCATGGGGCCTCTCTGGTGGCACAAGGGGTTCAGTCTCAGCACTAAGAAGCTATCCGCAGTCACTGCAGCACAAGTTCGATCCCCCACCAGGGAGCTGACCCAGAGAGCACAGCAGACCTCTCCCGTCTCCCGCTGCTCCCCTCAGCAGTGTGTCTCAGTAGATCTGCCTGTTCTGCTCCCCACTCTGTCCCTGGTGAACCCTCTCACCGCCCCACACCTCCGGCCTATACCCCAGCTCTTGTATACATAAATAAATAAATAAATCTTTTAAAAAGTATGAAGGATGTAAAGGAAATAGCCAGATAAAATCCTGGGCAAAGAGTAGTCCATGTGGAGAGTAGAGCTTATACAAAGACCTTGAGGGGGTGCATGGTTGGTCTGTTCCCTGAGCTCCCCAAGGAGGCAAGGGTGTCCACAGTGGGGTGAGCCAGCAGAGTGGGAGGAGCTGAGGTCAGAAAGGTTAAGGTGAGAACAGATCCCATCCCTTGCAAACCATCATAGGAATTGAGTACAACTGTCAGTTTCTGAAGAGGAGTAATAAATCAGATCTATGTTTTTGTTTTTATTTTTTTAAGACTTATTTTACTTATTTATGCATACAAGAGCTGGGATGTAGGCCAGAGGTGCAGGGGGTGAGAGGATTCACCAGAGACAGAATGGGGAGCAGAACAGGTGGATCTACTGAAGTACACAGCTGAGGGGAGCAGCGGGCGAGGCAGGAGAGGTCTGCCGCGCCATATGGAAAGCCCCCTGGCCAGGGGATCAGAGATGGAACTCAGGCTGCAGTGGCTGGTGACAGCTTGATAGTGCTGAGACTTTAATCCCTGAGCCACCGGGATTACTTATTTATTTATTTATTTATTTATTTATTCATAAAAGATTTATTTATTTATGCACACAAGCTGGGGTACAGGCCAAAGGCATGGGGCGGTGAGAGGGTTCACCAGAGACAGAGTGGGGAGCAGAACAGGCAGATCGACGGAAACACACTGCTGAGGGGAGCAGTGGGCGAGGCAGGAGCGGTCTGCCACGCCTTGTGGGAATCTCCTCAACTGGCCATTGAACTCGCGTCACCCCTGCCAACAGCTCCGCAGCGCAGCACTTAACCACTGCACCACCAGGGAGGCCCTACTGAAATTCTTGAAGAAGGACTTCACAAACCCATTGTTGAAGCATTCCTAATTTATGTTGGAGCATAAAATATAAGATGCTCTAATATGTTTAATACTTCCTTCTGGAAATGAGAATTAGTTGATATTAATTCAAGGAAGTCAATTAAGATACAGGTCAGATAGCTAAATTTTTTACCAGTATTTTACTGTTTAAAAAGTTACATGGGCTCTGCCAAGCCTTTCAGCAGCCCTACAAGGTAAGCAGAAAAGATACTTTTAGGCCCCATAGGCAATGAAAGGAATTAAAAGAGGTTAAGAGCTAAAACCCCAGGGTTGGAAACTCAAATCCAAGTACCCCAGTGCTAACATAGTGATAGTGGGTGAGTCAAAGGGAAGAGCAGATGCAGCACTGGAAGGATTGGCTGCATCACTTGTCGGACCCAGTGAAGAACGCGACATGGAGCACCTTTAAAAATTAAGGATTTCAGGGCCTCCCCAGTGGCGCAGCGGTTAAGCGCTGCGCTGTGGAGTTGTCGGCAGCAGCGACGTCGATGCTCGGCCAGGGAGAATCCCACATGGTGCAGCAGACCTCTCCTGCCTCGCCCGCTGCTCCCCTCAGCAGTGTATTTCTGATCTGCCTGTTCTGCTCCCCACTCTGTCTCTGGTGAACCCTCTTGCTGCCCCACGCCTCTGGTCTGTACCCCAGCTTGTATGTATAAATAAAAAATAAATCTTTAAAAAAAATTAAGGATTTCAGTGCACTGACCACAGAGCCTTAGCAAGGGCAGGACCCTTGTAGGCACAGGGTGCTTGGGATGGCCCCCATCCTGTGTGCCATCAACCTGGCCATGTGCAAGACTGTGCTATCTAGCATCATCAGGAAGAATGGGGTGTCTGATACTGTGGACGTTGGAAGAGTGAAGCAGAGTGGAGAGGGGGGGACAGGAATTAGCAGGTACTCGGTCACTACAATTTTAAGTTCTATGTTAAAATTTTCGATTTATTCCAAAGGCAGAGGAGACCACTAATTAATCTTAATTGGAAGAATTATACTTCAATGTATGTTCTAGAAAAATCAATCTGACATAGTTTCTTTTTTTTTAAAAGATTTATTTATTTATTTATTTATGCATACAAGAACTGGGGTGTAGGCCAGAAGTGTGGGATGGTGAGAGGATTCCCCAGAGACAGAGCGGGGAGCAGAACAGGCGGATCTACTGAAGTACACTGCTGAGGGGAGCAGCGGGTGAGGCAGGAGAGGTCTGCTGCTCCATATGGGAAGCTCCCTGGCCAGGGATTGAACTCATGCTGCAGTGGCTGTGGATAGCTTCATAGTGCTGTGACTTATCCCCTTGTGCCACCAGGGAGGCCCACCAGTGCCATGT
>PVIJ01011199.1:0-55906 GCA_004024925.1 Scalopus aquaticus | reverse complement strand
CAGGACCAGATGGTTTCACAAATGAATTCTACCAAACATTCAAAAATGAAATAGTCCCTATATTATACAAACTCTTTCAAAAAATAGAGAAGGAAGGAGTACTACCAAACACATTCTATGAAGCAAATATTACTCTAATACCAAAACCAGACAAAGACAATACAAAAAAAGAAAACTACAGACCAATCTCCCTAATGAATACTGATGCAAAATATTCAACAAAATCTTGGCCAATAGGATCCAACAATGCATCCATAAGATAATACACCACGACCAAGTGGGATTTATTCCAGGGACACGAGGATGGTTCAACATCCGAAAATCAATCAATGTAATCCAACACATCAACAAAAAGAAAAATAAAGACCATATGATAATATCAATAGACGCTGAGAAAGCATTTGACAAAGTGCAACACCCATTTATGATAAAAGCCCTTGAAATCCTTGGGATAGAAGGAACATACCTCAACATAATAAAAGCCATATATGAGAAACCCACGGCCAACATTATCCTCAACGGTGAGAAGCTGAAGGCCTTTCCCCTAAGATCAGGAACAAGGCAAGGATGTCCACTCTCACCATTACTTTTCGATATAATACTGGAAGTCCTAGCCAGAGCAATTAGACAAGAGAAAGATATTCAAGGGATTCAAATAGGAAAAGAAGAAATTAAACTGTCTCTATTAACATGGCATTTTTAGATGGTAAAATTTTCTCCAAACATTATCTTAGGTGAGTATCATAGCCTCCCTTTGAAGGAGGCAAGAGAAACCTCTGCCCTACCTCTCACCCCACTAGGGTGAGGACCCCAGAAATAAGGATACTAGAAACTGAAGGGGTGATCTGGGACTCAGCATCAGGCTTCAGGTTTTCATGCTGAGTTCCTGCCATCGCAGGCCCTCTTTCTCTGAGGGGCACCTCTTCCCGACTTGGCTAAGGACATCCTCCATCGGTGGGGTGAAGGTTTTATGAATCCCATACCCAGTTTCAGGTGCTTTACTTGGAAAGCCTCCTGCCACTTACTATAGGTGGAAGGAAGCCTTGCCTGAATGGAGTGCTGATTGGGTTGATTGTGTCGGTTGGCGAAAACAATCGTTATGAGGGCATTATGCCAACTCCAGAGGGGCTGAGCAGCCCAGCTTTGAGTCAGTTGCTCAGAGATGAATCAGAGAGGTGTGTAGATCCTTTTTGCCTAAAATCCTAGTGCAAGTTTGCCTATCTGAATATTTACGAATAAAATAAGTCACCAAGCATTTTGTATGTCCTTGAGAAAAGAAGTGAAAGTAAAGTCATCACAAATTGACTTCTCCATCTCAAAAAGTGAAAGGGGCCTTTAACTGAAACATTGATAAAGAGATCTGGAGGTAATCGTCATCTATGTGTTTATAGTTGAATATTTGCATGTAATGACAATATACTGCCTTAAAATTGCCCTTCATCTAAATTTCACCATGAAAATACATCAAGTGTCTTTTAGCATTTACCATCAAATCATTTAAAAGCAGTACTTAACCAACCTAAACAGGCAGAAGTAGTGTGATAAAGAGCTACCAAATATGAGTATGTAGGAGACTTAAATACAGGAGGTTCCCCTGAATAGTTTCTGTGCTCAAAAGGAAGAATATAGTCAAAAGTTAACCTGTGTACAAATAAACTACTTACGATGGCACATAAAAAGGAAAGTGCTTATAAAGTCTAACATGACTATTGGTAAAAGCTGCTTAAAATATTCATAGCATGCAGGTGTCTTGATAATGCAATAAAGACCAATGCTAGTTCAGAGATTGACATTTTTCAAAACTCCAGTGAATGCCTAATACTTTGACATAAACTTAAAATGGTTTCAAGGGTGAAGGTCTCTTGTGCTGATGTTGGACTATTTGGGGAATAACATTGTCATCAATTTGTTCTAGAGAGCAAACGAAAACATCACCCAGGGAAATCAGTTAAAAATGAGGACTTCCTTGCAGGTTAGCTGAATATATAGCTTTCTCAGGAACTGAATGACTCAAAAGGTACTTTTATTAGGGCATGTATAATATGCATAATTCAAGTGAGACCTTTAGATTCTCATGAGTCCAAGAATGTCTAATTAGATGTTTTAGTGACTGCTGAGATCAATCCTCCATTGGAAATTCTGTTTGAATAAGGAGCTGGGAGTTAATGTATGCTACTAAGTTTACCTGGTTCAACCTTGTACCATATCTCTAGTGACAAGTAACTTGCTACCTTTTGTGCTGTGTTTGAATAGCTGGAATCTTTATCTTTACACCACCATTTATCTCCTGCTTTTTGAACTCAGATAGAATCAAATTATTCCAGAGGCAGGTGGGATATTCATATTATTTTTGTTAAAAATCATTATAAACATTTTATATAATGATTTTTAACAAAAATAATATGAATATCCCACCTGTCTCTGGAATAATTTGCTGTTTTATATAAAAAAAAATAGCATCCTAATTCCCAAAAGCAAAACTCTAAGAACTCAGGACTCCTATTTTGAAGCTGGTATGACTTTATTTGGTGGTTTAGACTAGAGGGAGCTTGTCGTTTGGGTATGGACCCTGGGAGTATCAAAGCAAAGAAACATAGCACACAGGAGATTCCTTCTAGAAAGAACACTGGTTTAAAGAGTGGCTATAATACAGTGTTCAAAGGAAGGAATTATTAAGATAACTACTCTGCTGGTAAGTGTGAAACAGCCTGTGATTGTGAGAAACAATTTTGGAAAGAGGAATAAATTAGTCAGCCATTTGAGAGAACCCGGATATTCAAATATTTACTGTCACACGGTGGTCATAATATCAAACAGAATATTGCCTTAATTTTTTTCTTGTCACATTTTTTCTAGCTCTCTAGATGCAATATCTTTGTGGTCACAATCACATTCAATCTGCTTCCCAAACTGTTTGGAAAACACTCCATGGTGCTATTCAAATCCATAGTATGAAATGTTAGATTCAAGCTGTGGTTGCATTTGTTGAGCCAGACTTTAAAAATGCAGCCGTGTGAGATGGGAGCCCTAAAGATTAGGAGGACTTAGGAATTATAGCTGAGAACTAGATACCATTTCAAGGACGGAATGTACTTACACTTTGCTGCAAGTGAAATGTTTGTCTTTAAAGGGTAGCCTCTGAAACAAAGAGAGGGGGGAGAAAGCGTGTTAAAAAAATAACTGTACAGTAACTGAATCAAAATGAAAAAGACATTGTATTGCCTTTGAAGGTGCAAGCACTGACTGATAAAAAACTGATAAAATGAGAAGTCTAGAGATAAAAATAATTTTTTTTATTTACTAGGAAACTTCTTGGCGGTATGGGGAACTATAGCTCACAAAGAAAACACTTAATTCACATGCTGTATCTCATTGCATGCTCAGCTCCCTGTCCCTGAACAGCCCAGAACTTCAGCACCACCTGGTTCTCACTGTCTCCCAATCTGATCATGGCAAGAGGAAATTTGAGTCTAGTTTTCTACGTCACTGACTTGAACTTGTCCTTTTTAGGCTTCTGGTTCATATTGACATTGTACCTTGTTCTAGTAGACCCAGTCCTGACACATTGGTCCATTAAATAAAACTCCTAAAATTATGATTTTTCTCAATTCATGCTTGTTGGGATAAGTGGATAGTTTTCTTTTCCAAGAAATAAAAAGCTTTTCTGCGGTAGTGGTGGGGTTTGGAACCAAGGCCAGGTTTCTCTTTATTCAAGATGGCAGTGAAAGGGAGAGGAACAATTACTCTGCCTGGGCTTGCAAGGTGTTTGCCAATTGTGCAGGCAGGCAATTTCTTTAGTGTGGCAGCCCACCAGATAATTCAGCATGCTTCCAAATCCATTTTTTTTTTGGGGGGGGGGGAGTGGAGATTTCTATTGAAGTTATATCCAAAGAGTTATTTTTCAGGATAGAAGATTTAACTGGGATGGTAGGTAAGTCCCCCTGGTTGATATGAGCTATTTGCATTCTGAGAGTCAAGTGGTTCTCTAACACTAAGTCATGGTATCCACAGAGCTACAGAAGGATCTTGCCACATCACCCACATTGGTCTGGATGTGTCAGATTAGTCACTTCGGTGAACAGTATTTTTCTACCCTTTGCCACTTTTAGTAATAGCATGACTTTGGCAGGTTGATTCACTGTTCTGGGATTGGTAGAAATAAAAATGATGACTATTTTAAAACACTGTTGTAAGGATTAAATAAGAAAATCTAAAATAGCAACATGAATTTGGCTTATGAGTGGGGACTTGATAAATGCTACCTGGTGTTACTGTTATTGCTATTATTAATATAAGACCAATTTGGAAAATCAAATTAAGAAAATAAAGTAAGTCCCTGAAATTGGAGCTCTGAGAGAGTCCTGCTTGGGTAAGATGTCTCCTCTTGGGAGTCAAAGTTGTACATACCATTGTTGCAAATTCCTCCCCTAGATTGCCTTTCCTCCAAATTTTATGTCTCCAATGGATCAACATTCACATTGGAAAATTCCTCAATGTTCCAGCAAGCCACCTAACTCCTCATTTACTGTCCCTGGAGATGGTTGAGGACTATAATTACAGACTGACAAATTAAGTTATTGAACTATTGGGCCAATGAAGATCCTCTTTCAGAGGTCTTTACACCAGATTAGGCACTCTACACATTTTTATTTAGCTGGAATTTTCAGATGGATCCTGTGGTGGCACTCAGCAGGATAGTACATGTCACTGACTAGAAGAAATTAGGACACTTCTGACCACCGTTTGATATACATTCCCCTCAGCTTTCACTGACCCCACACACACAAAAAAAAACTGTTCTGCAAATTCCTCTGAGATATGTACCTTGAGCTCCTTTGATGAACTTGTTGTTAGGAAACAAATTTAGAATGCTCGCACCCACTCGGAAAAGTTTTTCCTACTGCCTCAGATAACAGGTTCTTCTTTGCCAGAAAGCATTAACAAAATTGTTACTTCACAGATTCATTGGACAAGAACTCTTCATTTGGGCAACAGTATCACAGCAACGTCCTTGATTACTTTGAAAACTACTGAATTGTCCTTGATTCCTTAACATCATTAATGAACTGCTTGCTAAATGTTTGAGTTTCTGGTGTATGCAGGATACCGGCTAGGCCCTACTATCAGGGCCCTTATGATACTGTCTGGTTAGAGACACAACTAGTGAGTTTGGAAGGGTCACATGATGACATAATGCAAAGTTACAGCAGTGGTCAGTGAGGCGGGAAGGTGATCTTTGATGAGTTATCTAGACAGAGAAACCAGGGCAGTCTAAAATTGGGAAGTGTGGGGATAATAGTGGGAGAAATGTATCTAACAATAATAACAACAGCTAACACTGGTGGTTCTTAATTCATTAGGAACTGCCCTAAGTGCTTTTACATGCATTGATTTGTTTATTACTCATAACAACCCTATGGAGGTACCATTCTTACCCCTGGGTAAGAATTAAGGCGGCAAATGGGGGTGTGGAGCACACCAGGCAAAAGGACATCATCAAAGGCAGGTACCTTGGGCTGGAGGAACTAGCACTTTGAGGGATCCAGAAACAAAAACCACCACTTGCCGTGTTTTGCACACACATTGTTTTTGCACACATAAACAGTCTATTCTTTCACTTTGTGGCCTTTCAAGATTCATGGATGGGCTCATTTGATATCCAGAGTAGATTATTTTACTTAGAGAAGCCTAGCCTCTGCTCCTGCCGTGGGGAGATGCGGGGCACTTGGTGGCTCTCTGCTCTGTACGGGGCCCCCCAAGTGCCTCTGAGCCACCTTCAGAAGATGTGCCAGACCAGTGGGTCTCCATTCTCCTGTCATGGTAGCTAGGTCCATGGAATGGACCCTGAATACTGTCTTTGGTCTACTTGCTAGGAATTCAGTGTCCTACATTCCCATATTCACTGGAATGTGTAAATTGAGGATTCTGGAACAGCAGATCTCTAGGGGAAAGTGTGCAGCCAGAGCATTCTCTGCCCCACCCGTCTCAACTTCTAATCCTTATGTCTGTGGCTGATTCCATCTACTCAGGCTCTGTAACCTACAATTGACACTCATTTAAAAATAGGCTACTTAGTAATTTCTTAATGTTCTATGGTGATTGAAATATCTGGTTTGAATTGTCGGCTACTGAAATTTTTTATGATATACAAGTATAGCTTTATATAGTGTAAAATACGGAGTCAAATCTCCTGAGACCTATTTCTCTCTATAATGTTATCAGCTAATTCCTGTACATTTAAGATTACAAATTTTGAGATGAAGTAAACTGAACTTTCTTAGTCTGAATACTGAATGAATTTTATGTTAATTTTTTTAATTTATTGCTATGATAGGAATACTTGGTCTCTATTCCACACATTCCCAGAAGAACTAGAAACCAATAGTCTTTTACTTATTTTTTTTTTTTGCTGAAAACTTTTTTTAATTATTTTTTTCTATTATTATTTATGTCTCTTACATTATTGTGTATTCCCCATAGGTTACCTACCACCGATTCACCTGTGAACCGTCATCATAGTCCCTTGTGCTCTTTTCTCCTCCGTTTTGAGCTCTTATCCTCCCTCTCCCTCACTAAATGTCTCTCTCTCATTTGGTTCCCCTATATTCCTGCTATAAGTGAAACCATTTGATATTTTTCTCTTTCTTTCTGGCTTATTTCACTGAGCATGATCCCTTCTCGCTCCATCCATGTTGCTGCAAACTGCATGTGTTTATCTTTTTTGATTGCTGAATAGTATTCCATTGTGTGTATATATACCACATCTCCTTGATCCAGTCATCTATTTTTGGGCATCTGGTTGAAATCAATAGTCTTTTAAATTACCTGGGAAATTAATTTAAGAATGAATCAATGCAAGTTTTATGTAAGAAAGAACATGTAAGTTATCAGGTAATAATATTTTGTGGCTTGTGGCTCTTCTCTTCACTTTTTCATTTTATTGAGGTAACACTGGCTTACAGTGTTGCTTGTGTTTAAAGGTAAAGGACCTCCTTTGGGTGTTGTTACCACACCGTGCCTACCACCAAAGCACCCACAGTCCTCCACCATAGTCCACTGTGCTCCTTCCCCACTGTGCTCTCACCCTGTCCCTTCCCTCTGGTAGCCTCAGCTCTACACTCAGATTTCTAGGGTTTGTATTAGTTTGGCTTTATCTGATCCTTTAAAAAAAAAAAGATTTATTTATTTATGCATACAAGCTGGGTGTAGGCCAGAGGTGTGGGTTGTGAGAGGATTTACCAGAGACAGAGTGGGGAGCAGAATAGGCAGATCTACCGAGGTACACTGCTGAGGGAACCAGTAGGCGAGGCAGGAGAGGTCTGCTGTGCCATGTGGGAATCTTCCTGGCTGGGGATCGAACTCGTGCAGCAGTGGCTGCTGTAGTTTCATGGTGCTGAGACTTAACCCGTTGTGCCACCAGGGAGGCCCCCTGACCCTTTTTTAACAGTTTGTCTATATTCCGTATGGGACACCACCCACTATTTGTCTTTCTTCTTATTTTGCTTAGTGTAGTCCTCTTCAGTTCCACATTGTCAAAAATAACAAGGTTTATGTGTTTTTTATGGCTGAGTAGTATCCCATTGTGTATATAGACTACATTTTCCTGATCCCCCCATATGCTGTAGGCATGGGGGTCCGCTGTTGAGAGTTTGAGGACCTCTGCCCGTGACTCCACTCTGGAGGCAGAGGCAATGGTATCTAGGGGGCGAGGAGTTCAAGTGTTGGTTCTTCTACTAACCTCTAGTGTGACTTTTAGACAGTCATCTAACCTTGTGTTTTATGCTTATGTATGTAGACACACTTGCATATATACATACATACATTATACATCATTCATAAACGTTTATATATCTCAATGCCTTTATATATAAAATGGAAATAAGTAGAACCTACAACTCTTCTAAGATGTGAGATAAATATCTTAGGAGAGGAATAATGCCTATAAAATATTGACAAAGACTTTTCCCATTTGGGGGGCTTCAACTGTGATGTTTATGATTGTTTTTATGAAGTTCAAACTGAAAAAGTAGTGTACAAAGAGTTACACTTTCCATTTGGGTTAAAATCCCTCTTAAATGGTTATAAATCATGCCATCTCCATTCTCTCTTACCTCTGACTTGATTTGACCTGAAGTGGGCTATTCTTAAAAAAGTCCTAGTAGATCATTCGCCCATGATTGTTAATAATTTTTCTGACAGTAGCCTTACATATATTTTGAACATTTCTGTTTATGAACATTTCTAGTTTCATCTCTTATGGTATTGGAATCTGTCTTTTGTCCTCTCTGCCTTTGCTGAGACCTCAGCAAACTGTTCCATGACCTTGCCAGGTTTCTTTATAAATGGCTTTTGTGTTTTGATTTCCTTCTAGCTTTTTAACGGTTACATTTTTTAATTAAATATACAATATTAATCACAGAATATTTGTAAAATACAAAGCACACCCACATGAAGTAAAAGAGTTCACAACCTCAGAGATTTATTTTGAAGTATATAAAGAAGTGAATAAGTCTTGTCTGACATTCCAGTCCATTTTCCAAAGGTAATTACTGTCAATAGTGTGTAAGTATATCATGGTTTTCCTGAATGGTCTTTAGGCTTTGGAAGCATACATAAAAACATAAACCTTTACACATATACCCATACATCATTAACATTTTTTCAATAAAAGAAGTCATGCTGTATGATGCTCTATAATATGTATATATTCTCTTAGTAGAGAATATACATTCCAAGTTGGTATATATAGAATTCATTTTTTAAGTGGGTAACTAAGAATCCACTTATGGACATGTCCTAATTTATTTAACCAATCCCATATTGATGAACATTTAGGCTTCCTGTGACATCTTGTTATTATAATGAGCTAACAATGAGAAAACACTTTGAACATTTGTTTTTAGGTTCATGCTCTTATATTGCAGGGTAGTTCTTAGAATTGTGAGTACTTTACAATAGGGTACATTCAATTTAATATTAGATGAAGAGTCAAATTGCTCTTCAAGAAGGCTGAACCTGTTCATACCTATTCATGTTCTACCAACAATATGAGGTAAGCGCCACATGTATCTTCCACTTTGTACTCATAATTTCTATTTCTTTGAGTTTTTCTTCTCTACATGGTAATTCTTCCATCTGAGTTTCAAGATATTTAATTCCATTTCAGCAATGTTTTTGAATTCTCAGAACTCTTTTTTAGGTTTTCCCTTTGTATTAACTTCTCTAGTCTCCCCAGGAATTTACATTATTTTCCTTTCAAGCTCTTTTTCTTTCTTTCTTTAAAGATATCTCACAGAGAACCACCTGTTCTGATTATGTTGTTTCTTTCCTCCTTAAAATTGCTGCACCGCTTTTAATGTTTTGTACATTTTCTCTCCCCACTGCTACTTGTCTGTACACACCCAGAACTCCTGACCCATAGGAACAGGGCTTCTCAGCATATGTCCAGGTAGGCTGTTGGGGTATCTAAGTAGCAGTGGGTCTGCAAGTGATAAGAGGTAAAAGAATCTTTTCCTGGTGAGTGGGCTTGTAGGCTAGGACCCATCAACAGAGTGGTAAAGGGGATACCTCCATGTTCTCAGGATCCCCCTGGCAAATGCAGAGTATAAGAAATCTCTTCAAGTTATTTATACTTGATATATTATTTAGTTATGGTCTCTTATAAAAATAAAACACAAAGCAACAGCAACCAATCCAAAACTACTCTCAGAACAATAAAGAAATTTCCATGCTGAAGCAAGTTGACATGCTAGACCAAGATGGACTCTCCTCTTTAGGATAAGGACATGAAGAAATTGGCATGAGCAAAGCACTCTCAGAGGGCATGTCAATAATGTTCTGAATTGTATTCTATCTTGGATGTGGAGATATTTTGGCAAAACAACTTCGTTCATACACTATTTAAATAAGATGTTAACTATCAATAGCAATACGAAAGATGATCCTTTTGTATTGTATTGATAAATAACATATGGATTTGTCAATATCTATATCAGATATTCAAAGTGTTGTTAATATTGGACATATAAAACTGACATAAACAGAGTGATGATTTTATCACCGGGTGTTTGTAGTCTGTCTATTGCACCAGAGATCTAAGAGAACATGATTCCATCACTATAATGACATATAGTATTAAGGTAGAGCTGGACCTGGGGTGTTACAGAATCAAAAGGAGTTCTTGCTAAATCAGATTAAGAAGGATATATCCAAAGAAGGGTGATAATCAGTTTGTGAATAAAAGATTTTAGATACTCAAGCAAATTTGGGAAATGATAAATTCAAGATCATTAAGTAGGTCTTTCTGCTGTCATTTTTTCCAGAGCACTTAATATTCTAACATTTATCAATAAATTCCTGGGAGGGGTAAGATCCCAAGCTTAGGTGACAGATTGCCCTTCCTATTAAGCATCTTGAGGACACATCAGAAGAACAATGGCCTAGGTCACTCAGGGGAGCACCCCCAGAGAGACACATAGGGCTGAGGCTTCAAGATGAATAGGCAAGAGCTACAAGAGTTAGCAAAGGGCACTAGAAGCAGGACAAAAGCATGTGCAAAGACACAGAGACAGGGTGTGAACCCAGGTATCACCACATAGCAGAAAAGAAGTGGAGCAACAAATTCCACACAAAAAAATTAAAGCACGAGCTGTCAGCTCATTCCATCCAGGTAAAGGATTGAATTTCACCCTGAAAGTCAAGAAGGGATTTTCAATTCTAAACTAGAGGATAAGTATGAATGGGTTTGCTAGTTAAATACATAACCCTGGCAGCAGCAAGGTGAGCCTGGAGAAGGAAGGTAGACAGGAGGGGTCTTTGAACTAACTGCGACTTCGGTGTTGAGTAAGAGAGGAGAGGAGAGAGGAAGGAAGGGAGGGAGGGAGGGAGGGAAAGAGAGAAGAATATGAATGAGAATGGGTGAAGTGGGACTAAAGAGAAGCACATGTGTGGCCAAGTAGATGTGAGCAGGTGGGGAATAAAATAAGGGGTTAGGGGCCTCCTTGGTGGTGCAGTGGTTAAGCGCTGCGCTGTGGCGCTGTCGGCGGCGGCGACTCAAGCTCAACGCCCGGCCGGGTATATTCCCACATGGCGCGGCAGGCCTCGTCCGCTGTTCCCCTCAGCAGTGTATTTCCGACAATCTTCCTGTTCTGTTCCCTACTCTGTCTCTGGTGAACCCTCTCACCACCCCACATCTCTGGCCTGCACCCCAGCTTGTATGCATCAATAAATAAATCTTAAAAAAATACTCTATAAAATAAGGGGTTAGGTGAATAAGGAGTTGGGTGAACTGGGGAGACTGGGTGGGTGATACAGTCATTTAGTGCATTGGGAAGACTGGAAGGAAGAGTAGGTTTGAATTGAACCTAAGAACTTAGCAGGAGGTAGAATTTGGGTGAGAAGGGATGAAGACCGGAGTCAACTGTAGCCAAATATTTTTAGATGTGTTGGTTGTAAAGCGCTGCTGGAACTTGTAATTGCTAAGCTCCTAACTGGTAAATCTATTAGAGATAACAACAGTGCCAGGGGCCTGGAGGCCATGTAATTATTCCTCAAGAAACAAGCTCTTCTAGAAGTTCCACACTCCAAGCCCCTCCACTGACAGAAAAGAGTCTGAATTGTTTTTAAACAAACACAGTATGGTGAAAAAGTTATTATTTTCAGCACTAACTGACTAGCCTCTCCTGACTTCTGAGGGTGGGTAGGGGTGAACTTTTTCACTTCAGTGGAAAATATCTCCGCTTTGGGCTTTCTTCACTTAGGCACTATTGGCTATTTTGGAGCAGGTAATTCTATGTTGTGGGAACTGCCCTGTGCATTGTAGAATGTTCAGCAGTGTCTCAGCCCTCTATCGCCAAATGCCAGTATTACCCCTTCCCCAGTGTGGGACAGTCAAAATATCCCCAAACATTTCCAAATGTCCCTCCCCCACCCCCCCTACCAGAAGTACAACTGTGCTCTGCACCCCGCCCCCCGCTCTAAGTTGAGACCATTGCTGTATACTTTCTCTCTGACTTACATAATGTGGTGGAATTTATAACTCTAATTCCTTTGTACCACTAAAGGTTGAAACCCAGAAAAGATGGTCTTGTGTTCAGCTGAATATATTAATATGTGTTTGCAAATGCATAGTTGGCCTAGACCTTGAATAGATGGTGTGGGAGTTAAACTCTGCTGTAGAAGAAAGTGAGAAAAACTGAATTCCTAAATTAAAGGAAAGGGAGCATGTTGAACAGCAGGGAGGCTGGTTTCTTCCAGAACGGGAGAGCAGTGAGAAATTCCTGATGGCTAGGAGTACAAAGGATCTTTAATTACAGGGATGCTTCATATTCAGTCCTAAACTATTTACTGTTTTGTAGTGAAAGGCCCCTCCATTGTTCCTAAAGTAGGACATAAAGCCAGAGGTGACTTCGAGAATGTTCTCTCCTAGGATTTGGCGGAGATTTTTAAGTGTAGGGCTCAAGCTTTGTCACTAATGTTACCATTGTCATCTGCTCTTGCTTCTTATATTTTCCTTTTATGTACTCTTTTTTCACATCTTAAAACAAAAACCTTCATTCTTTGAGGATGATTCATTTGACTGGAATCACCAATGAGCTTAACTTCCCTTGAAATGTAGAAGGACAGAGGCAGACACTCCTTACTTTCCATGGGCAGATCCCCTGTCCTCATAGCTTTCTTCACAGATGGGTAAATTGAGGTCTGGAGGCCTGCAGTGTTTTGTTTTAGGAACAGAGCTTAGATCTTTTGGCTCCTAGCAGAACAGACTATTTAGGAAATCACCTTGCTCTGACTAGTTGACTCAAGTGTCTAGAAAATTCTCTGATTTCTAGCAGCTTCAAAGTAATAACCCTGCTAGAATTAAAAAGTAGAATAAAAATCCTTTACTGAAGGGTTCACTCTAAGGATGTCTTAAAATACCAGTCGTGCTCAAGTTTTTCCTCCATGACATCATTAAAATGTCATCTGGCTCAGAATATTTTCTTTCGAACATTTCTTTGCAAACTTGTGTCTTCTGTCAGCTGGCAATACAGATCCATAGAACCCTTTCATGTCTCATAGGCTATGGTCAAAACCTTATAATTAAATAATGAATTTCTAAGGATGAATTATTCAAATGTCAGAGAGATGGTTTCTGGCAAAGGACGAAGTATCTTTCAAATCCACTGTAGATAACAGGATGCTGATCGATGGCCAGTGTTTACAGCTCTAGCTATCAATTTTAATGAAAATTTCTTTTGAAGTCACTTACAAAAAATTAGAAGTGTATATATATATATATATATAAAATCTAAGATCTATGAAATCTATCTGTCTGTCTCTCTAAAATCTAAGAATCCCAGTGATGCTCTTATTCACAAAGGGTGATTTCTCACACCTTGATTGCTGTGCCTTTAAAAATTTTCCAACAGGAGAGCAATGGCTCAAATTCCTTATGAATCAGGGCATGAACCCCGGGAACTTCTTTTCATCTTCTGCAATGTCTAGCAAACATCTTCGATCCATAGTGGCTCTTCATTACCTAGCAGCTAAATGAATAAAGCTTCCTTCCCTAACAACAAGATTCTGTCTGCCCAGTAGCTTCCCAGGCCCACACTGCCTCTCTTGCATACTACACCCAAGACCAGCAACACAGTTGGTGGAACTCAGTGTAAATATGAGGGCCCCTTGCTCTAAAATGGTTAAAACTTCAAGAGAGGGATGACAAAACATTTGCCTAATCATGGGCATCAAGCCCATGCCCACAAAGCTGGCTCTGTGCTCAGTCAGCTTCATGGATTCTTGATTCCTTCATGCATGCTACTCACGCCTCCTGTGCCAAGTGAAAACCCACACGTGAACTGCCCTTAGCACCTTCTTTCCTGTCTCGATCACAACCCTTCTTCTTGGGTCCATAGCCTTCCATCCTGCTTGTCTTCTCCCTTTCACTGTGCCTTCTGGACCCCTGTTCTATGATGAAAAACCCACCTTTGCCTTCACCTTCTCTGTTCATCGTCCAACTTTTCCACCTCCAAGTCCTCTCCAATAGGGGCTGCTAATGTGTCTACTCCCCATGTACCAAAGCATAAGGTGCAGGAGCTACCCGCACTTGATCTCTAGCGCCCCTTCAGCACCATTGGTTATGGTCTACAACTTACTCCATAACTTGTCGCACAAAGTTATTGCTCTCCCATTTCCATATCCTGCCCTTTATCACTGGCTCCTCTCTGTGGATCACTTCAGCCCCCCTACTCACTCCAGCACAAGCTCTCAGTGCTCCTCTGGTCTCACCTTGGTAGGGACCCATCATGCTTGCACAGATGGCCTGTCTGGCTCTCTGACACTGCAGTGCAGTTATTTCCACCTGTCTTTATTTACATTCACTCCAGTCACTGGCTAACATAACTCAAACCTCATTATTACCTGGAACAACTCCACTTACAAGGTGTAGTTCTAGTCACAAAACAACTTGCAAAATATAGATAACAAAACAAACATATCACAACAACAACAAAAATCAATCAACCAGCCACCCCTAAAACAAGGTTCTATCACTCAACAACACCTGCTATTAGAAAATTCCCTTCCTCCCTGTCTTTTTTCCTGTGCATAGAAAATTGAAACCATCAGAGTTGTGATGATGTGTCTACAAGATTGACAAGGGATTTATCTCATCTGAGGTACAAGATTAGGGCTGTTTATCAGGACGTGCTATTTAAACTGAGCTCTGAAAGGTAGGATGGAGCTGTTCGTGATCAGATTAAGACTGGGGAGAGGTAAATTACCCTGCTTCAAATCCCAAATTACTTCCTTCAGCCTCAAGCTCCTCCTCTGTAAACTGGAGATAATATTAGCCTCCCACTGGGTTGTCAGATAACTGACATGTGTCCCTATATGGAAGCACCTAAAGTAGTCCTGGGCACACAGTGGGCTAGTTGCAGAAGGAGGAGGAATGGGAGAAGCCTACCTGTACTTCCTTCAAGTGCTGTTCTTTACGGAATTGTCCTTTTGGGTTCCATTGGTTAAGCTAACCTCAAAGTGGGGAAGAAGGAATTCACATCCAAAATAAATGACTCAAACACATTCAATTTAAAAAAAGCACTTGGCACCTAGAGCAGCTCTCTGAAAATGGGGGAAGATTTAGGTAGCCCAGACAGTCCATGTGGAGAAGATGCGTTTCTCTGGCCTCCCCACTGTTGTGTTGCTGAGGAGAAAGCTATCAGAATGAGCACATCTGGCTTTTCTCTTCACTCCCTTTCTCCTCTGTCCAGGGAGAGGTTGACTTACTAGACTGTGGGAAGTCAGACATCCCTGGGGCAGTGTCCACCGTGGGGGGGCCTCCTAGTGACAGGCGGCTGCTCTTGTGTGTGTGCATGATTTCTGGCTTCCTGTGTGAAGGCTGTGAGTCAGGTGTCTGCTTTCTCAAGTCCACCTTCTCAGCCTCTGACTGGAGGGACAGTCATGTGTCTGACACTGGGCCCTCATCTTTTCAGTGCAGAAGTCCTGGCTTGCCTGCTTCCGGGAAGCTTCCCAGTTGCCACGTGTTTTGAATTTAATGGCTACTCTCCAGTTATCAATGAGGGTGGAAGAGTGAAGAAGAGGGGCTGAGGGATTGGAGTCCCAATCTCCAACAAGTCAGTGTACTATCTGGAAACCTTTTGTTTAACTACAAACATCTGGAGAGCAAAAAACTCAGATATGAGACCATGGATCTTGGTGCAGCTCTTGTGACCAGCTAGAGCACGAACAGGCAGCGCCAGTCTTTGCTTCTGACTTCTTCGATGGCTCTCACATGCAGTAATGTGCTGCTGAGGCCAATATTGAATTATTTGGGTTTTAAGCAGCAAACTAACCCCCGCCCCCCAAATGAGTCAGATTCCATCCATAGTAGAGGAGTAGTTTCTGTCTCCAGATTAAGTGTCAGGCACTAGGACCATCAGCCCAGCTGAACCCACTTGTGTCCTTTCTATCTTCTTTGGAATTGCACAGGCCCGAGGCAGGATTATGGAAGGACTAACTTCCCAGCTCACGTAGCTTGCCTGAGTAAGGCTCTCTGCCAAATGGCTTCAAGTTTGTTTCTTTCATACAGCTTATTTCTTAAAGAAGAGATGAGTTTTATGATTCATATCTGATTATGACATTGACTTGAGACCCTAACCCAGATGACAGTTAAAGAGGAGTGGGACCCCCGGTTCAGCTGGGAAATATCTTAAATGGTTGTTGTTCAGCTATTTCTAGGATCTATTTGCTCACAGAGTTAAGAAAGAATGGAATGGGTTTAAAATACAGGCTTTAACCCTGCATTTATGAGCTATTGTAAATGGAAGAAAAATGAAGAAAGATGCTATGATTGAGAGGAAGGAAGGGAGCTATTTGTTTAGGGAAAAATGTTGAGATCTTAGAGGTTAGGTTGGATACATACAAACCTAAAACATTTTAAATGCCCTTCAAGTTGGAGTTAGAAAAAAGATGTTATTGAGAATTTAAAAAGCCAACAGCAAGAAAGGAGTCCAATGTCCCAGAAAGTACCCAGATGTGAAGGCTACCTGCTGAATGGGGGATAGAGAGTCAGACTGGAGGGTTGGGGTACATACAGGACTATGAGGATGCCTGTGGGGAGCAGAGCAGAACCCTCCAGGGATTATTGCACTAGTGCCAAGCAACTGTCATTGTAGTGAAGAAGCAAGTTCATAGGTTCATGAGGAATAGACACTTTGGTTCTCTAATGGACAGTCCAAAGACAATGACATAACCGGTCTTAAGTGAATTGCACCCCCAGATGAACATGTGGCAATGTCTGGAGACATTTTTTGATTATCATGACCTAGGGGAGGGGGCCTACTGACTGTCAAACATCTTACAGTGAGCAGGCCTGCCCCCAGAACACAGACTTCTTTAATCCCAATATGGAGAGTTTGGAGACTGCACACTGCTTCATAAAAGCCAGGCTTGGCTACAGCGTTTGAATCCAGATGCAGTCTAATTTTGGGCTGAGGTAGAATTACCCAACTTGGAGAACGAGATGTGGACAAGATTTGTTTGAACTACAGATATTTTGGCAGCTTCTGAAGTTGCTGCTTTCACATCTCTTATTAAGGAGGATCTCAAAGGACAAAATCTGGAATAATATTATGAAGAAAACAAATGAATGGAGCTGAAAGAAAAGAGAGAGAAAGAGAGAGCGAGGAGGAGGAAGGGCCCTATGATCCCACGGAGGGTGAAAAAAGTTGGGAGCCCAGTGAGGAAGCACATTACATTTTAATACTTTGTGTGCCGGTGCCCTTTAAATTTACCAGCCCTTGTGGCCAGCCATTTTCTGTGCCACCGCATGAATGGTATAAGCATTCAATAAAACACACACAACTCTTGAACTACTGGATATTAAAAAAACTGTAATATCTCTCATAAAACACCTTACACTTTCACCAAAACAATGTGTAAAGCTTCTAGACAGTACCATCAAAGAAATAGCTCCTAATAGTTCCAAATAAATCCACCATGGCGTGAAAAACCGGAGACTAGATGAACACGTAGTAATACGTGAGCGGCCGCCTGATACTGGTGACAAAAACACGTACTAATACGTGAGTGGACCACAAAGTGTTAAAAACCCGCTGAGATTCTTTGAAAAGAGCGGAGAATGAGAGAGACAAGCGAAAACAAGCGAAAGACATTTGCTACAGGACTAGGTATGAAGGTGGCAGACGTGAATGTTCTTGCTACCAGTGAAGTAGCACAATTCACTCAGGCCTTGGAGATTGCAAAATCCAGGAAAGGCAAGTGTTGGAGAAAGAGCACCTATTAAAGGTTGCTCTTCCCACCCGAGCATGCAAACTGAGGCTGCTTTATCAAGAATTCAGCTCGAGGGTCTGTGGAGAATGGGTGCCCACCTGATGATCCTGCGGGGAAGCAGGTACATCATTCAGCACAGGTCTACAGCAGTGGTTCTCAAACTCACCAGGCATCAGCGTCACCTGAACAGCCTTTCCAAACCCAGATTTCTGGATGCCACCCCCAGAATTTCTGATACAGTAAGCTCTGGGTGGAGCTTGAGAATCAGCATTTTTAATAAGCTATCAAATGATGTGTTGATGCTTCCACATTTAGAGAGCCACTGGTCTACTGAATTCCATATAGGAAGCAAAGATGCCAGTCCCTGCCCTGGACCCTGCAACAAATGGAGAAGTACAGAAAGCAGAGCAAGACTGAGAGTCTGGGGAAGGCTCAGCAGGAGCCTTGCTTAGGGAGGAGCCGCTCCTTGAGCACCTGCTGCCAGAGGGGGAGGAAGCTGAGTCCTTGTAAAAGCCCACCCAGGATTCAGCATCCAGGAGAGGAGCAAACCTGGAGTGGAAAGTTAAAGGATTAAAATATTCAAACCATAGGAAGACCTAGGAAATGAGTGCCACCACTGAAATGTCTTCACTTTGCAAGTAAAGGGAGGGTCTCAAATGCCAGACTTTGAGAGGGAAATGGGCCGATTCCCTTCTCCCTCTTTGTCAAAAGGATATGGAAGAAGTTCAAGCACAGGGGTAAAATGGATTTTGCTTTCCATCTCTTGGCACAAAATGTCTGGGCTCACTCGCTTATGCACCCCCCCCCCATGGATACAAGAGAGGCGTTCCTACTAAGTTGAAACATTTTATTTTTTTCTCCAAATCTTTCTGTCAACTACTCTCTCCTCCCCACCCCACATCAGTGTTTTGCTATGATCTGTGGTTGATAAACACAGTGCCCGTGCTTTGTATTCCATCTGCCTCTTTGTGGTTCTTAGAGTACATTTTCTATCTGCAGGGAAGGGGATCAAGTGATCCAAATCAGGCACCAAACTCCATCCTCTGCTTCTCAAATTCAGTAAAAGATGGGTGAACTGAATCATGATACAGCCATCTATTCCGAGTCTACCACGTAACCATTAAAAAAAAAATCAAAACACTATGAAGTTCTCCAAGAATTAAAATTCTTTATGAAGAATAGTAGGAAAAATGACAGAGGAAATGCTTATATATACTGGCAAGAGAAACCAAACCAATAAACTTGAATATGCAATATTATAATTACATGAAAAACATAATGCAAATAAACTTATTCCTGGATAAAATTTATAGATGGCAATGCAGCAGAATATATACTAAGGCTATAAAATTGTGGAAATTTCTCTAGTTTTCCATTATTAACTTGAACAGGATATATAACAGTATTAAACTTTATTGATCTAAAGCATTTTAATACAAATGCTCTATAAGAAAGTTAGGGGGACCCTTATTTCTTGAAGACAAGAAAAGAAGGTAGGTGATCAATCTTCAAAAGGTAAGGAAGATTTGGGTGGAGATGTGCTTTGAGGTATTTGAAGGATTTAGTCCTGTACTTCTTCAATAGGGAAGAGGCTATTAACTAAGATACTCGGAAATTTCTTGATATTTCAAAACTAGTATACATTTGTTGTACAGTAATAGAAAAGATGTCAAGCAAAGCTGGATTGTATATCGCTAACCAGTTGCAGAAGTGTGAAAGAAAGTTTTAACACTCTACAGATATAATGAAAATCAACAAAGTTGGGAATTGCTTTAATGAATACCACATGGGAAAATAAAATGAATTGGCATTGGCTATGAAAAAAAAATCAGAAATCTCTCTCTGAAAGGAGGAAAAGTATCACTTTCCATTATAAATGAAAGATATAAACACATTGTCAAAAACACACATTGTCAAATTAATTTAAACAAAAATATTTTAGCTTTCTGTCAGTTGACTAGAATAAGTTTAGATTTTAATTTAAGCATCAAGAGAAATGATCTAATGGTTTATGAGCAGCTTTGCAGCGAGCAGAAGTGATAAAAATTGCAAACAGATGATATGTAAATAAATATTTGCATCAACTGGCATAAATATTTAGGAGTGCTGACAACTCCCAATTATCTTATTTTAATTGGTTCACATAGAAACTAATTTTTGACAATTGTACTTGGCCAATTAACACTTCAGTAGCTCAGCTAAGGTCTTTGATTTTAAGAGTGCCTTGGGGACAAATATGGTAGTCACCCCTTTGTACCTTGGAGAAGTAAACTCTTCATTCAGTCATGAAAACACTGTAGTTGGTGAGTCTTTTTCTGCAGCCAGCAAAGTCTTGGTCCAGGAGAATGGAGCCAGAAGGATGTAGTAATACTAAATAGTCAAGACCAGTGGTGTTGGATTGCAGGTATGGAGGAGGGAAAGGGACAAAGCTCAGAAAAAGAGTTGGACATTGGCTTTGAAGTGTCTACACCGTGACAATGGTTTCTAATCTGTCATGTATGATCATAAACAGTGCTTGGGTGTCTGGGGGGACACCCAACTTAGATGTCACTTCAGAGTGAAAAATCAGATACAGTCTGCAGGCTTGCCCATTTCTTGCAACCTGTCCCTTTCAATTAATATCTCACTACCAGTTTCCTTTGCTTAGTTATACACTTTTATTAAAAACATAGATACCCCTGTTTAGATTGTGCCAGTCTTGTATTCTAAACCAATATCCAGCTTTTATTGTTCCCACCGTGGTCACTCGTGCTCTCTGCCAAGTATTTCTGACTCCCCAACCTTCCGGGCACATGGAGGGTTGCACTCCTGGTTCCTTTGTGGACAGATAAGGTCATATGACTAGTTCTAGTTCCAGCACTTTTACCGCTATTCAAACAGTCCCCTTTGTTAAATTCTCTGTATTAAAAGTCCTACAGTCCTCTTCCCCTCACCTTCCACCCACCCCAATCCTGATTGGTATGAGTAAAACGCTAATTCACAACTCCCAGAGATATAAATAGAATTAGATACACCAGTTAACTCAAGTTTTGTTTTCCCAAATAACTTCTGATTAACCAAAGCACTCATTCATTTTTAACTTTTGTAGCAAATCTTTATAAAAAGTAAGAATGCATAGCCCTTGCTTACTGGTAATGTAATTAAAAATACTAAAAGTATATTGCGTGTCAGCATTGTGCTGGCCATAGACCTTCACAGAGTTTATAGTTGGGTAGGGAAGACAGACATTGATCAAAGAATTACATAAGCAGATGTGGATTCATGATGATGAAGAGAGATGAAGAGGAGGAGCTGAAATGCGATGACAGGTTTTGACAGGGCCATCTCCTCAGAGCTGAGGAAGCAGAGATCTGAAAGATGTGTGTTAGCCAAAAAAATAGGAAGCGGAGCATTTTCTAGATGGGGGAACAACATTTTGTAAAGGCTGCTGGGAGCCTGGAGGGAGGAAGGATATAGATTTGTGGAGTAGAGAAAATTCTGGAAAAGAATGCAGGATGGGGGAGGTTTCATCGTACTTGCTTATGTCAGGAGCAAAAGGACGTTTTGAAGGCATTCAGGTAATGGTAGTTGTGGGATGGCTGGGAAGTGTGTTGACAAGACCAAGTGTACATTTAGGAACCCTCCCTCTCGAAGAGGCAGGCAAGTTGGATTGTGGGGCCCTCACAGTGGGTGGAGAAGTAGACTCATTAGGAGGTCATTGCAGCAGTCCATTGCACACACTGGGGCTTCTGTGAGGAGATGCAAGGTGAGGTATAGCCTATACAGCAGAATGAAACACTGGGTGATGCTTCAGAATCTCTTCAGGATCCCAGATTATCACTGTAACTATCTACCCTCATTAGATGAGAGTTCAACTGCAGAAGACTGGGATGAGTTCTGATTTTTTTTCTTTTCATCAATGAGGAGCACAGAAAGCAACAATCAGTTACTGTGATGCTGCTCTCTGCCCACGTGTGTACCTGAGTATTACCAGAACCTTGGCCTGTCTACCAGATGTACATATAATGTTAAAGCAGGAGGGGATGCTGGCCCTTTAGGCTGTACAGTCCCGTGGAGGGCAGTGTAGTATAGGGTTACTCAAAAGGCACAGAACCGAATTGGTGGGGGGTACTGGACCTGCTGACTCTTCAATGGCTAGTTCTTCCTTCATCTGCATTGGATAAATGGGGCTCTGGCATGAAATATCAAAATATTTCATTTTTGAATGACATCACCACTAAAAGAGCTTGAATAGCCACTCCTATGTGAATTGTCTTGTTTTACAGAGGAAGAAACTGAGGCCAGGAATGTGAAGTGACTTCCCCAGGGTCAAGTAGCCAATCCGTGTTTGAGTCAGAATTGGATCCAGGGTCTTCGGGACCTGTGCTCCTGACTCCTTCTAATATCAAAGGTAAGGTGATATACTTCCGTACCTTCTAGATTAGAAAAGATCCCATTTTGGAAATCTGGAAAACTGACTGTCCTTTTCTCTTTTCCCTGGATGCTAAGTAGAGCCACACACCTGTTCCCTTATTTAAGATTCAAAACTTTTTACAGTCTGTGTGTTTGGTAATGCTCAGTGAATATTTGATGATCTGCTTGCCATCATTCATGCATTTTTAAAATTCATTTAACCTAAATGCCAAGGATATGTCAACCATGACTAGGTTCTGGGACTATGGAGTACCAGGTGAATATATAATTACAGGAGATTATCAAAGAAATGCTAAGAGATAACTGTCCAGATGTGCGCAGAGCTGTGGGATCAGACACAAACTTGATTTCATTGACTTTGCAACTAGAACTGCCAATAGCATTGCCCATTACTGAATTAAAAACACAGGGCACCCAGTCTGAATTTTAGACAACACATCATTTATTTGACTCTGAGTGTGTCCCAACTATTTCATGGGACCAACTTTTACTAAAAATCTATTTGTGATTTATCTGAAATCAAATCAAACTGGTGTCCTATATTTTATTTACCACCCTAGCTGGTGCAGCTGGGCTGCCAGGTAGGTGAAGCTCCATGGGGTCAGTGTAGGAAAAGTTATCAAGACACCAAAGAGATTTCAGAGTTCATCAAATTAAGTTGAACCAAAATGCCGGGAAAAGTGATGCTGTTTGGCGCTGGGGGTGGGGAGAGAGGTGCATCAAAGTTGGGAGATCAAAATTGAATTTGCAGTTTCACATTGTTCTGAAGTTCAAGCCAGTGTAATGAGAACCAGAACAGAAATGAGGACTATGACCTTTGCTTAGTGGGGAAGTGAGGGGGAAAAGCACCATCTTCAGAAAATATCTTTTTAAAAAAACATGAGAATCAACCCCCAAAATGTTGGAATATGTGAGTTCAGTAAAGCCACGAGGTATAAAATTAACATTAAAACGCCAGTAGCTTTCTTTTGTAACAACAATAACCAGCTAGAAAATATAATGGGAAAAGATTGCATTTGGAATGCCATCAAAAGTAACAAGCAGCTACCAAACCTGCTTTTTGAGCAGCACTGGGCTTAGGTAAAAAATAAGTTTAAGGTTGTCAGAGGCATAAAAGCAGCTGCAGAGATGGGAAGACATGTCCCATAACTCTCCAAGAATACCAACTACTGTAAAGATGTAAATTTTCCCAGAATTTATTTGTAGGATGAATGAAATTATAACCAAGATCTCTGTGGATACAGATGGTGCTTTAAACATGATTTTGACATTTTCCTGGAAGTACAGACCAACAAGAACAATTAGAGACATTTAAGAGAAAGTAAGCCCACCTGATGTTAAAACATTCCAACAGTGATAGTCTTTTCATCAGCTTTGTTTTGGGGAAGAATAAGCAGAGAAGACAAGAGAATGGAGCCATAAGTCCAGAAATAGATACCGGTGTCTAAGACTACCAGCTAGCAGGGCGGGAGAAAAAACATAGATCAGAGAAGAGGAGAAGAAAAAGTGCTAGACGGTTTTATATCTGTTTGGAAATGTTTTCTTTCTCATCTGATAGGAAACACTAATTTCCAGATGCATTTAAGAGTTAAACATGAAAATTAAATCAAACAGAAGAGAATAGAGCAGCTATTTATCTGGTTTTTCCATTTATTTTCTGCTTGGTGTAAAGGACTTTGAGTGATTAAAATCAGGCAATTGGAAGATTTTAGGATTTTTCCTCAAATTTCATTGACTTGCCAGTCCTTTACCTAGCTGTGATTTGGAGACTATGGCTTGTGTCGATTATGTTAAGTGACTTTAGGGGCTCCTAGCGGAGATCTGTCCCTTGCAGAATGCTTACTGACTGCAGAGAAAGCAACCCCCGAGGCTCCGTGGAAGACCCCTGGAATAATCCGGGCCAGGGATGCAGGAGTGTAGGCGAGAGGCAGGGGGAGGACATGGAAACTAACTGTATGCAGCCTTCTGAGGAATTTGCTGTGTGAACGCTGCGTCTAGACGCGAAGGAACATGTTAGGAATATCTGTCACATGGTTTGTAAAAGCTTTTTAGTGAAACTTATTTTTATTATTCCCACATACAAGACCTCCCCACAATCCAGTTCTTTTATGCCCCATGCCCAGCATAATCAAATTCAGTGTTTCCCACTTTCTATGTTTTCTTTTCTCAGTCTCTGGAAATACGATATAACTAAGTTTCACTGTAATCGATAAAATATTGTATAGTGTGTGTGGAATCAGATATGTCTGTGTTTTTATAAATGTACATTAGAGAGGGACAGGAATGGGACAGAACAAGGCTGACTTGTTCATGCTTTTTAATATAGATATGCTGTACTAAACAGCATGATCTGTCATAAAACGAAACCTAATATTCGAAAATGAGATTGCCGTCTCTCCATGTTTAAATGGTTTTCCTGGGAGACAAATCTTCTTTTCATTTGAACAAACGCACACAAGTGGTTTTGTGGAGTACTAGGAAATACCCAGCAGTAAAACTGTGCCAGTGAAGTGAGAGGGGCCGGTCAGCCCCCTGCAGGGCTTCTATCGACACCCTTCCAGCTCAGCCACACCATGACCCACTGGCAAGAGAATTTCAAATGTCAGTTTAGAAAGGGGGGTGTGGGGGAGACGATGTGCATGGCCCTGCTGCTTGGGCACAGCTTCTTCCTCAAGTATTTAATATTGGATTAGCCCTGGAGCAGCTAGGGTGGTTCCAAATGAAGACGGGCATCAGAGATCTCCGTCTCGGGGTTGAAAGGCACTTGATTCAGTCCAGCTGGGTCTCATTTTGAATCTTAAATTCCCAACTTCGCTCCTAGTACTTCTCCTTGCCTGAGTATATAAAGAGATAATTCTTTACATGTACACGTATGCCAAATGGAATCATAATTACAAATATTGGATGTCCTACTGAATACCACCTTTTTCTGGTGAAGCATCACTTCTACTTCAAGAAGAGGTAGTGTTAAGATACAGGAAGTTCTCCCATCCTTGATGGGGCCCTGGCAACTGAGTCTTCAAATGGAAAGACATATGAGGGAAGCAGGTCCTCAAATAAGGTGGTTCCACTCAGTGTTAGGTTGGGATTCATTTTTTTCTCATCCACATCCTACAATGTTGGACAAAATGGTGGTTAGTGAAGGGCCTGCTGTATCAAGGAAGAAACTAAACTCTATTGATAATTTGATCTACATATTATTTGTAGACAATGACCAAGCAATTTTTGTTTTTTTTTGCTATTTTTGTAGACATGCCTGGAGGTGTCCATTCATAGATATATTCCATATCATGGCGTGGAAGCTGAAAGGCTAAAAGTTTTCACGGAGCAAAGAGAAGAGTAGCTGAGTAAGTCATTTTCTCTGAGTCTGGTTGCTGTCACAAACCCTGAAGTCTACTTTGAGGGGGAAAGGAAATTTTTCTTTTTGCTTTGAGCGTTGAATCATCTGCTTCCTTCTGGGTCCTGGGTTTTCATATAGAGCCATTTGTTTAAGTAAAGATTGGTGGTTTGATAAGAGTCATGAGTTGTAGGTAATGATACTGTAGATGTGAGGGCATTAGAAATGGAGACCAAGGAAGGGCAGGCAGGAGGCACAGAATTTTCCTCTGCAGTCCATTAGTACATAAAGTAGAATCCTCTAAAGCACACTCATGTCACAAGTGTTTATCAAGCGCTTATCTGCAGGTGCTACTTAGCTCCTTCAATGTACAGAGACGAGCACAGAGTCTAGGGAGGGAGAAAAACATGATTTCTGGCTTGCAAGTCAGTTTTTAACTTTCAAAGTGGTAAGTACTCTATTTGTGTTATATGCAAAGTACAACTTCCTGGGAGAACAAATCTACATGGAAGAGTTTGAAGGCCAATGGAATACTAACACTCTCAGTAAGCTGTTGAAATGTGTTGAGTAAGTATTCTTTCTTAGACAAAAAGCGAGCCTAAGAGATGCAATTCAGGTGCCTGCTTCTAAGCTTCCAAACCATCTTGTTTCATCTCTCTCATTACGAGATGGCTTCATGAGTTTATTAATGCACAACAGAGACGGACAGTGGGACCTAGGGGAGGGAGGGCTAGCTTATGCTACTAAGATGCAGCGGTCTCCATGTGAATGTGATACGGCAGAAATGACAAGCTGAGTCTCAAGTTTTATCCCAGCTGTGGCAGGCTGAATAACAACTCCCCAAAGATGTCCTGTTCTAACCCCTAGAACCATGAAATAGGTTCCCTTACATGAGAAAGGGGCTTTATAGAGGTGGTTAGTCAGTTCCATAGAGATGAGGAGATGATGCTGGATATCAGGGTGTGCTCACTGCACCTACCAGGCTCCTTCTGAGAGGGAGGCAGGGAAGATGAGCAAGAAGTAAGAGTACCCAGGGAGTGCAGAAACGCAAAGGACCCCAGTTCCCCCTCCTCCCGAAGGAATGCAGCCTTCTGCTTATATTGTGGATTAGGCTTCTGAACTCTAGAATTTAAAAGATTAATTGGGCTGTTTCAAGCCACCAAGTCTGTGTCACTTTGTGAAAGAAGCAATAGGAAAAGAATACACCAGTTCCTCATTGATATGGACAAAAATGTGGTCTTAAAACTAATGAGTTTTCAAAACATACCATAACTTACATTCGTCTTGTGTGATCTTCATGGACATCTTTGGGAAGCAGAACACTACTAGTTCCTCATTTTGCCTGTGTATCTTAAGGGGTCACACAAACCTGTGTCAGAACTCACATGTACGAAATCCTCAGTTCTGTGCTTTTCTCCTGGTGTAGACCACTTTTCTGATGTTTAGGGAACTAAGTGAGAAGTCCATTTCCTGTGTCAAATATTTTTCTTCTACACGAAGCAACCTTAGAGATTTTTGCTCAAATTCATACCACTGTCCCCATGACAGTGACATGTTTTGGAGGCAGAACACTGCTGGAAGGTCTGACTGCCTCCTACTAGCTCCACAGCCTTGGACAAACCACTTAACCTCCCTTGAACTGTGAAATGAGATAATAGCACAGATCATTCCTGAATCAAGGGTTGTTGAGGATCAAACATGACAATATATGTACAAATTCTATAATGCTGTTCAGATGTGAAGAATTATTATTTTTATATGCTGAAGAAGGCTGGCACAGCCCCTCTCCCAGGTGACTAAAAAGCACATGTGATTTTATTTGCTCCAATAATTTTATTCTTATTAGTACTTGTTCGGTACACTACACGGGTATACACAATGCACAAAGCATTTATTCTTCTGGCTACAGTTGCTACATCCCTCTCCCTCCAAACTTACCCTTGTAAAAACAAATAAGACTCCTAAAGCCAAACAAAAGCAAAAAAGGGATGGCGGGTGGCATCGTTCATGAGAACTGTGTGTCACCCAAAGCGCTCACCTGTCTCTTTTGCAAATGAGCTGCTTGTGATAGTCGACAGTTAATTCTTTTAACCAAATAATTCACTAAACACACAGATCTAATACTTTTTCTCCCCCTGCCCCCACTTGCGCGCTTTTTTTTTTACTTTAATTTTTAACGTGGTTTCCTAACCCTCCACTTGAAGAGGTAAATACAATTCTGGCAGAGTCCCGGTCTAATTTAGTTTATTAGGGCTTTTACTACAAGTTTTTAAGCACTCGCTGATTTTCAAAAACATATTAAAATGGCCATGGCCAATCTCGTAGATTGGTACAAGTCCACATTTCCCAAAAGACTTAATAGTCTGCAACTTGTGCCAGACAGAGAATGATTTCACCATTCTCTTTCCCACAACCTAAAGGCTGGACATTGTTTTTTAACTCTGTGGTGGGAGGAAGCAGTTTGCTTTGCCACGCTGGTCTCCTCCCTAGAAATCCCTCCTACAAGTTTTATAGGTTCTACTGTCCTGGAGGGCACATTAAGTCCCCAAAGAACTTCTTTGTAGGCCATTTCTGGGACAACCAGCCCTGCCCGAGCCATTCTTAGAAGGTGGGGCTCTTAGGAATTTTTCCGAAGTTTGGTGTTCGGGGAGGGGGAATCAGAAAGTATATAGAAACCCTGTCCTATGGTAAAATAATTAGAACTGGGATTTTGTCTTTAAAGCTTTCCCCTTTTTCCATGTTTTCTAGTTGCCAATATAGTAAATGTTTACATAGAACAAATAAATGACGAATAAATGTTTGAACATCTTCTACTGCCGAGCTGTGGTGAAAGTTGGATATAGAGGTGCACTCACAATCTTACAGAGGGTAAGGGGAGCACGACAATATATGTGTGCCATATGGCACCCTGGGGGATAGTTGGAATGAGAGTTTGGTCAGGCTCCACGATGGTGCAAAGGAGACAAAGTTAACTACAAAGGCAAAGACTGAGGAAAATAAAGAGGGCAGATTCCTCAAAAGAGGACAGATTCACCATGAAACTCTGCTCCACAAACACTGAGCCTGAGATTCATGCTACATTTTTAATTTTTTAAAAAAGATTTGTTTGTGCATAGAACTGGGGTGTAGGCCAGAGATGCGGGAAGCGGGAGGATTCACCAGAGACAGAATGGGGAGCAGAAGAGGTGGACCTACTGAAATATACTGCTGAGGGGAGCAGCAGGAGAGACAGGATAAGTCTGCTGTGCCATGGGGGTCAGCTCCCTGGCTGGGGATCAAACTCATAAAAGTGATAGCACTGAGACTTAACCCCCAGACCACCAGGGAGGCCCCATACTACATTTCTTGTGTGAAGGTTGTTATTTCCATCCACTAAGCCCCAGCACAGCACAAATGACTTAGGAAAGGCAGCACAGCACTTTGGTATTCTGGAGTGACAGCGGTGGTGGAGTTCTGGTTAAGTTCTGCTCCAAGCAGTGAACTCACCTGGGATAAATCATTCCATTGCTACTCTGAGCCAAAGAGCATGGCATCTGCCAGCTCTTGGGGATGGATTTAAGGGCCAAATGATATCATGAGAACTATGCTTTATATGAAAATGTATATGTACATTTCTAAAATGCCTTTGGAACACAAAAGAATATGTGTATATTACTAAGTAATTATAGCTATAAATGCAATGAAATGATTTTAAATACCAAAATTAAAGTTACTGTTTATGTTCTATGTAGCATATATATATGCCTAGAAATGCATATATATGTGACATCCACACATGCATGTATAATATTTGTTGGTTCTAGAAGAGAAAGAAAACCACAGGGAACAGCAGGCAGTGGCCAGAGCACCAGAAACTCTGACTTGTCTGCGGCTGTAACAGATGGCCGGGATTCACTCTCAGTACCCAGACTGCCTGAACTACCACTTATTACTGTGTCATCCTGGGTAAGTCACTTCACATCCTTCCCTTGACCTCAATTTCATCATCTGTGAATAGCTATCACAGTACCTGCATCATCAGGTTGTTGCAAAGATGGAATGGCTTATATAAAGTTCTTTGTAATGGGGGAGGGGCGCTCCCTGATGGCATAGAGGTTAAGTCTCAGCACTATCACTGAGACACAACAGCCTGAATTCAATCCCTGGACAGAGAGCTAACCCACAATATGGTGCAGCAGCAGACCTCTCGTCTCGCCTGCTGCTCCCCTCAGCAGTGTTTTGCAGTGAATCCACCTGTTCTGTTCCCCACTCTGTCTCTTGTGAATCCTCTCATCCCCTGCATGTCTGGCCTACACCCCAGTTCTTGCATGCATAAATAAAATAAAAATAAATCTTTAAAAAAAATAAAGGGTCCAACTCAGTAAGTGTTCAGTACTCATAGCTGTTGCTATTATAATGGCAATTTACTCTTTTTGAAAACTTTGGGGGAAAACCCTTTAATTTCAGAGACCAAGATATTAAAAGGATATTAACGAGAAATAGGAATAGTCTCTCAAACTTTCCAGATAATAAGGTATTTATGTAAAAAGGATGAAAATTTGTTACTATGTTATGCTATAGATATGTTATTGACATTATACAGAATTAACATTTTTCTAATAATAACAAAAAGCATCACTCATTCCCTAGATTAAAATAGCCAACTGGACTCTGGGGAAAGGCATATATTATGTTAGCAAATTGGAATAGAAACTCCTTTGAAAGCTGCTCAATAAAGAGCCCTTAATGTACGATGTATAATGCAGGGCAACGTATTTTGCAGTTAATGAACCTAGAAGCTAAGGCCAATGATGTGGCTTAAAAAGCAGTGCTCGTTCCTTGATGCTACAAGGTAAATTAGCATCAAGTCCTCTGTCGTGAAACTTTCAATAAAGAACCGATTATATAAGGCATTAAGCCTTTCTCTAATTACAGCTATAAATATAGATAATCAAGTCGTTCTGAGTACTAAAATCAATTTCACTGTTTATGCTCTTGCCATGCTATATATTTAGCTATTGACTTTTAACTTGAAGACATAAGCAGCTGCTGAAAAATATCCTTAGAATACTAATTATGTTGTCAGGGGGGATACCAATAAATGTTGCCTGTAAGAGAGTTAATAAGGATTGAAAACAGTATAATTGTTTTACCAACAAAAATACTACATACAGGGAGAGCCTATGATTTCATTTCATAAATTAGATGCTAAATACTTTTCTCTGGCTAGTTTCAAAAGTGTCATCTCTATAATAAAGTTCTCTTTAAGAGCTTAGTTGCCTACGCAGACCTGGGCCGCATAGAACTTTCCACCCTGGGTCATGGGGTTTGCACATTTGAGTTAGGTGAGGAGATATGACTGGGATCACAGAGGAGACTTTGAATCCGCTTATTCAATCATTAGCATGGCTGCGGACCACAGGCAAACTCACACACCTCGTCTCAGGCAGCACAAAGGCTGGTTGTTCCACTCAGGTCTTTCTGTCCATACTTTCATCTCAGAGACAGGAAGTGACCCTGCTCCCTAGCAAAATGTGGTCTAATGAGCTCTCCGAGTGACCACCCTTCTTCTCTAGGGGGAAGTCAAATAGGGGGTGCAGGCAAAAGAGCTCCCACCCAAAACTCCACGTAGGAGACAAATACAGAGTGATATGAGTCTCCTAGTAAATATTGGATTGTCTGTCAGCAAAGTCATGTTTTTTTTTTTTTTCCTGTTTTTCAGGCAAAACTGTGTCATGACTTTCCCGACAACCCAGTACTTCTTCCTTTATGATCTATGGCTTTCTCTCTGTTTTTCATTTATTGTATACAACTACTCAGGCACATAAAAGTATTTACTGAACACCCTCTTTGGTTAGTCATCAACAGATTAATGATGCTAATCAAGCTAAGGAATAAGCTCAGTCTACTGGTTTTCATATGACAATGAGTGTTTCAGGACAGAGATCAGGTTAAAAGGAAGGCGCTTTCATTTCCAGACCCAGAGGGAGGAAAGAAGGAATGTTTATTTAGGCTTAGTAAGTCCCCACTAAGCACCAGCCTCTGAGCTGGGCATCTGGCAAACATGATTTCGTTTATTCCTCAGATAATCTGCATAGGTAGAAACTTGATTTTATAGATGAAACACTGAGATTTCAATGGATTAAATGACTTACCCAAGGTCACACAGCTTGTGAGGAGCAGAGCAAGGATAAAAATCACCTCAGAATTGTGAGAATGGCCCACATCAAAAAGACCAGGAACAACAGATGTGGTGAGGATGTGGTGAAAGCGGAACCCTCGTCCATTGTGGGTGGGAAGGTAAGATATCAATATTAAAAATAGATCCATTGTATGATCCAGAAATCCCACTCTTAGGTATCTACCCAGATAATGCAAAAACACGAATTCGAAGAGATATATGCACGGCTAGGTTCATTACAGCACTATTTATAATAACTAAGTTATGGAAACAGCCTAAGTGCCCAAAGACAGATGAGTGGATCAGGCAGATGTGTTATCCAAACATGAAGGAATACTACTCAGCTATAAAAAGAAAATGAAATCTTGTTATTTGTGACAACCTGGATGGAACTGGAGGGGAGTGTTAAGTGAAATAAGTCAGAAAGACAAGTACCAGATGGGGTCTGGTATACACACATACACACACACACATAAACATATATACATGCCACACATATATGTAAACATATATGCATATATATCATGTATATGTGGAATATAGAGGGAAAAAAAACCGAGAGTCAAGTAAAAGCTAGCCAATAACAAACTCTAGAAACCTGGCTATAGAAATGAAGCAGGGGGAGGGGTAGGCAGAGCAGAGTGGGGAGGGGACACGAGGGGTTATGGAGGACTGTCCTGGTTACATCCACCTGAGGAGTGTGATGCTGCTCCTCTAGATCACATACAGCACTGTAACCAATGCTGCCTCAATAAAAGAAGGGGGAAAAAAGATGACTCCCCAACCACACACAAACCCAGGTCTCAGATGGCCAGCCTGCCTGCCTTTCAGATCTGTTTTCCCAGGATGTCCTAGTGGGCAAAGAGGTAAGGTTCATTCTACAAGATCTTACAAACAGTTTGTCCAAGTATTGCCTGCTATTTTTTTTCCCTTGCACTTTGGAAAAAGTGTTCTCTTCTTCCAGTTGTCACTGAGTGCAGCATTTCAGACAAGGCCAGGGACCTGGCAGAAGTCCGGCTTGTTGCTCCTGGAGGAGGAAACACAGGGGCTTTGCTTTCCACTCCCGTGTTACTAAGGGCTCAGAAGTGTTGACAGGAAACCTATTTTGTCTTCTCATTTTCTTAGCCTAGAGTTTCCTAAAGTCTAATTTAAGGGACAATTTTCTTATGATCAAGAAACCCATGTTCGAAGGGCGTTGAGGAACCTCCATGTTACACCCCCTATGATGATCAGGTCAAAGATGGGTGTGCAGCAAAACACCGAACAAAACCCATTCTCTTCCTTCCACCCTTGGATTTCCACTAAGGCATTCTTTTGGCTGGAAGGCCTTTCCCTCTTACTCTCAGGGAAAAGGCCCCACTGTCCTACCAGATCAAGTTTAAAAATCTATAGTTCCTCAGTCTCACCCTCAAAGAATCTGATCTGGGAACAGCCCAGAGAATTTTAAGCACCTTCTTTTTTTTTTTTTTTTTTTTTTTTCAATATATATTTTTATTGTTATTTATGTCTTTTACATTTTGTATTCCCCCAGGGTAGCCCACCACCAATTCACCCGTGATCCATCTCCATGGTCCCTTGTGTTCTTTTCTATTCCATTTAAGCACCTTCTTAAGTCCGTATTTTAAGCAACTCTCAGTAATTTTAATAATCAACTGCTGAAGTACTAGAACCTCAAATCTGAATCTGTTAGCACTCTATTCAGGAATGCAGGGGCTGAACTGTGTGCCCACTCCAGCATAATTAGCTTCTGTTATTATCCATTATTTATATCAATAACTTCAACTATCCAGTGATACAGTCTAAATGGGCATACTTAACTATCTTCCAAATAAGAACTTTAAATTTTTGAAGGTGTTCTGCTCATTCCCTTGGAGCTTTCCACAATCATTCACCAAATGCGTAAATGCTGGGTCCAGTAGTCCCAGGTTTCAATGGAATTTAAGCCAGGCTAACTCCCCATCACTTTCGTTGAAAACTATAATGCTTTAGGATCTTTTAACTTGCTTACAACAAAGCAGGTGAGGACCTGTGGGAGATGGTGAGTGGCATATGCCATCCCTGACAGACCAGTAGTCTACTGATGTAAAGCGCTGGTTACACAAACAAACAGGAATGATTTGTAAATAGGACTTTTTTGTTCTGTGTTATAATCACTTCCATTAGGATTTCCCTTAAGTGACAACTAAATCACGCCCCTAACTAGAAAACACCCTCTTGGAAGTAACCTTAAAATAAGTAACTAGAAAAAAAAAATCCACAGCAACTTAAAACCAACCAAAACCAAACCTGTGTTGGCAGCTATGGTAACATTAGGAACTTGGGCAGTTAGAAAAAGTAATACCAACATGGTAGAAAATAATTACATATTTTCATACCTTTATTCCTTTTGTTGCAAACACCATGTATGGCAGCCTATGAAAGGCACGTGTTTTCTTAAATGTTATATTGGTCTTTTATCCTCTGACACAGTTTCTGATTGCAGCAAATAAATCCTGTAGGGGCATGGGAGCCCCCTACCAGAATCCTGCGCCCCAGGTAGAAGAGGGGAGTTAATTAAAGGTGGGTCATAAAAAATACCCGCTTACAATTTTCTTTCTAGGGCAGTGGGCCAGGAATCTCCAACTTACTCTTGGGTCCTGTGGTTTTCCATATCACAGTTCCATCATGAGAAGATGGAAACTCACTCCCATCCATGAAACCAAACTCCAGCTGGGTCATGGGCGAGCAGCAGAGTGCAGAGAGCCACCCATGGGTGTCCCCTTGAAAATTGGCCCCAGGTTGCCCCAAGCGCAAGGCACTGGAGTTCTAGTGCAGCTTGAATGGAAAAACTATGTCAAATCATTGAGTGGAGCCGTGGTGGGCAGTTAGCTATTCACTCTCCCAGTCTGGGATGAGGCTGTGTCTCACCAAGTAGGGAAGGGCTGGTGGGCCTGGATTCTGTGGGGAAATTTCATGTGATTTTTTTTTTTTTTTTTTAACAGTGGAAGAAGGCCAGGGTGGCCTGAGTTCCTGGAAACTCCAGCCTGGTCTTCTTGTACCTACCAGTCTTGCTTGTTTTGCTCAAGGGATAATAGGGCTAGGGTGATATTGTTTAGGGGAATAGCAAGCATTCTGATCTAGGCAAGTGGCATTGTGTGCTGAGAAAATTTGTATTTCAAATGACAGGATGAATCTTCTCTCCTATAATCTATAATCACAGCTGAGCAGGCAGCCTCACAGGAAAACAGGACATGAATTGGAGCATATAGATGTTTCCAGCTCTATCCCGCACCTGTGTACTTTGCTGTAGACCCTACTCTCCTTCAAGAAGCATTTTCCTGCGATAAGGCAGGTGATCTAGTTCAAGGCTCCTTTTGCACACAAGTCTTCAGAGAGTACTTAGGGTACCTGGGGCCAGACCCCCTTTCTCGTCCCTGTCACTTAAAGTCTTTTGAGGACCAGTGGTGTTCAAAATACGAGAGGAAGCACAGACTCTCACACAGTGACCACATGGAATGGTTAAGACATTCTGCCTTGCTATAAATGGAGTTCTCTTAACTCCTTGTGCGCATTGAACAGGTTCCAACATAGAACAAACACTCCAATCCCATGCATTCCCAAGCGCATATCCATCAAATCCAAACTTTAAACTTGAGTAAATATATCTGTCTCACAAAGTCCAAGGTATTTATTACAGGGATCACCCACTTCAGGAATTTAAACAATGTTCAGATCAAGGAAAAATTTCTTACCAGGGGTTTTAAACTCCATTTCCCCTCTCTGCAGCTGGCTAGCAGAGCCTGGCATGAAAGCAAGTGAACCAAGCAATCCCCGCCGCCACTCTTCCTACCCTGGGCCCAGAGCCCCAGTCTCTTTAACCCCTCCCTGGCCAACCACATGGATTTGCATCATTTGCAAAAAAAATGCCGTGGGTAGGTTGGTGCCAAGCTGGCTGGAACCCCCCCAGGGGACTCACAGCAGGGTGGGAAGAACACCCCGCCACCACACCACATATCTCCCCCTCCCAAGTCACTTCATACTCTACAAAAATCAAATAGATTTAAATGAGAAGATCATAAAAAGGTATTTTCTTGTCTCTCCTCTGGCCTTCCCCACCCCCATCCCCACTGTTTAATAATAGGCTATTAATTCCAGCCATTTCAGACCGTCTGAAGTGTGGTGTGTAAACTGTGGCTGCATCAATCAGAGTTGTGTGTCTAGTTATTTCAAGCATTCCCTGTTGGCAGAAAGAAAGGCTGGTTTGTCCGCTCCAGCCCAACTGCAGCTCAGATCGCCATTGATTGATAACTGAATGCATGAGCTGGAAACTTCTACAGCTGGAGCAGCAGGAGCCAGCGTAGCTGAGTGATCAGTGGAGGGAGGGAGAGCGAGGGGTTGGTGCGGAAGGGTGGGAGAGTGGGAGGGGATGGCCACAGGGTGTTTTATCCAGGGAAGGAAGGGGGGTCTGGGTCCACCAGCTGCATCTTGCGGGCCCACCTGGCTATCTCCGGCTGCAAGAGCTGGACTGTTCATCCCTGATGATGACCCACAGCATCCTGCAAATTGTGCAGTGGACTCCCCAAATGACCAAGCCTACTGCCACACTGACGCAAAGTTTCAGAGGCATTATTTTCTTGACACCACAAGGTCTGGGCAGAGACTGGAGCTGTATAAACAGCTGTGTGGCAGCACATTCGTCCCCAATAGGCTATAGCCAGATTACTTTTTGTCATTTTCTCCCTCTTTGTAAAAAAGCTTTTATTGATGAGTGCTCCAAGTCCCAACTTAGAATGCCATATCTTTAGAACCTTTTCTAGACTAAAATCCACAACATGAAGAATAAGAAATTATGGAACCCAATTTTGATATGATATGTTGTGTAGCTAAAATCTGGCGGATATCAGGAGACAAGACACTTTTTCTTTCTTAGAGAATAATGGGAGGAAGTTTTCTGGATCTGAAAATTGGGAAACACTTATTTAATGCAAACATGAGATTTTTTTTTTTCTCTTGTTAATCTTTACCCCCAAAGTTGGATGGGGGTGGCCCGGATACAGGAGAAAAAAACTGGGGTGTAGAGGAGACAAGTCCCTTCCACTTAATTAAAAAAAAAAAAAGAAGAAGGTCCACTTGTGCTTATGTGCCCGCCAGACTAATTTTGACCTGAGTAACACCCACCCCTGCCACCACCTGCCAAATCCCCTGGGTTAAGCTTAGCTTTCACACATGGACATTCATTCTGGGGGAGGGGAAGGAAAAGGGAGCATTCAACTGGGGAGATCAATCTTTGTTCATCCTTGTTCTCTGACTTTGGAGTAAATGAATAGATTTGAGGGGGGTCGACAGGGTCTGAGCGTCCCTGGGGGCTTCTTTGAGCCAAACCCATGCAGGGCCCCACAGGGTCTGCACTCTAATTAGAGGACCCTTAATGGGCGCAAACAGCTGATGCACAGGGCAGAAAGCAACCATGAATCAAGGAGATGATGATGAGAAGGGTACAGGCTGTCCCAAGGGCGGGCACAGAGAGACTCCGAGGAGGGGTAATGCAAATAATTACACCAGGTCTAGCCAAAGAGGCCTCAAGCAATTCACTAAAAAGATCACTCACTTGGGAGGTTTGAGAACCAGTCTCAGCCTCCTCCCTCCTCCAGTCCAGCTGTCTTGGAGCGTGACTGCTCTGTCCACTTGCGGGGGATTCCAAGTAGCGTCAGGTCCGGTGTCCTCTGGCTGAGCTGCCAGAAGGTCCTGCAGACAAGTGTCACCGGAGCCTTTGAAGGACTCCTGGCAGTGGACTGCCGTCCCGGGGGCATCTGGCGCCCTGCCCAGCCCAGGAAATAGAAAAAGGTGGGCAAAAAGACGCCACCCTCTAGGGAAAGCATGTAGGCCCTCCCCTGCCAACTGCTGCCCATGGTGTCAGGTGAACCCAAGGATTCTGGGGGAGGCAGCGAATGCAGCAGAGCGCACAGGACTACAGAGGAACCTGGCAGGTGCCCCTGGGGAGACGTAGCACCCCCCTGCTCTGCTCCTCCCCAGGGCTCAGGTGTATAAAGAAGGGGAAGTGCCCGAGGCAAAGACCATTCAGGGCCGGTGGTGAAGAATGTCAGTGTGGTCATTCATACCAGGCTCAGCCCCTCTGTAGTGGGTTCAGCGATCTCTGTTCCCCAAGACCTTCTTGGATATTCCCTCATCCACCCAGTGTTCACTGAGTACCTTCTCTGTGCTAGGCGTTGTTCTAGGTGCTAGAGATGCAGCAGTAAGAAAAACAGGCATGAATCCTTGCCCTCCTGGGATTTACTTTGCAGTGAGGGGGAGACAGTGAGACACATGGTGAGTTAGAAGCGGCTGAGTGCTATAGGGCAATATAAAAGTCTAGAAGAAGAGGCAGCATAAAGTAGGAAGGTCAGGGAAGGTCAAAAGCCAGTGTAGCCCCTCAGCCCTCCAGGACACTTGTCTGCAGAGCCTTTTGGCAGTTCAGCCAGGGGACACCTCACTAACAAGGGGACAAGTAAAGACTCGACGAAGGTTAGGAGCGGAGCCATGCCAGTATCTGCAGCGACAGGGCAGAGCCCAGGAGCACGGGAAGGGGTCACAGGTAAGAACAGAGAGGCAGCTGAGGCCAGATTCACAGACACCGTAACATTTGCAGACACTGTCCTCAAACTGGAATTCTTAGTTAGTTGATCAAATATTGACTAATTCCCAATCTGTTCTGGTGAAGAACTCAGTTTGAGGCTTGACTTGGGGTCAGAGAGAGGTCTAGGGAAACGGGTGAAGTAAGCTGATCAACATCTATAATTGGAATTCTTGCTGTAGGCCAGGCTCTGGGCAGGATGCTGGTTATAGAAACCCCAGTGAGGCAACTCCTACCCTCCAGGACCCTTTATCACAGTGGTGGGGATGAAAACCTAACCACACAGGCAGTGTTTGCCAAGAGCTAAATGTGTGGTGCAGACAACAGATGCTATATACTCTCAGAGGAAGGGCCTGTCCCTCTCGCTTGGCCTGGTTAGACGCAGCTTCCTGAAATGGGCTTTGCCTGACCGGTAGTATTAGGTGTCAGGTGCTGCCTTTACGACAGCATGGGACAGGGGCCAGCTGAGAAAGTTCTCCCTCTCACACACTCTCCGGAAGCCCCAGCTGGACTCACCCTGCCAAACAACTTGTCCCAGCAAAACCTCCCTGTGCTCCTGTCTCCAATTCCTTGGCAACGCCCCTACTTCCTAATCCTGGGTGAGGCCTCTGGACTGAGTCGACATCGGCCATGTTCTTCCGGCTCCTGGGCTCTCATTGCAGCCTCCCTGCATGACCTCTGCGGCGTCCATGGCCCTGCCTTATGTTGCAGACTGAGTTTGACACCTGTTTGCTGCTTCCTGATCCTAAATCTGCTGGATATAGCTCTTACCAGGAAGCTCTTCGAACATTTCATTTGGCTGGGAGTCAAATTCTGGAAGGTCTTGATCAAGGAGGTGAAATCTCAGCTTGATGAATAGCAAAGCCAGGGCAGAGACCCCCTCTGTGGCTTCTTGGCTAGCTCTGCCTCCTGGGGGCTTCCTCCCCAAGGCCACAGCGTTGGTCTGGGTAGAGCTGCATTTTAACCACATTCCCCTGTTCTGACTTGTCTCCTCCTCTGCGCTGACATCTGTGCCTGGACAGCCTTAATGGGTCCGTGTGAAGACCCAGACTCAGGGTGATGTGACCCAGCTGTGGACAACCTCTTGTTTCAAGACTTGGCCTCTTCTCAGAGGGATGCCAAAACAAAGAAAATAACTTTTCCTTGGCAGTTTCCACAAAGTGAAATGCCAGTCCTCAGTCTTTGGATTTTTTCCCCTTCTGTTCACCCACGCTGTTTATGGAAAATGAATCATGCGATTCATTTACACACAAATGGAGAGGCAGTTTGGGGATAAACAACACAACTTCCTGGAATGCCACTGGCTGCTCATCTCGCTGCTAGTATAAGCATTGCTGTAGATGGTCGGTTTGCACACAACCTACTTGCACACCGCTTAGCCCTCCAAGACAGGAGGAGAAGGGCAGAGGGAGAAGCAGGCTCCTGGCTCGTCCACTAGGCTGATTAATGCTGGAGACAGGATCCTGTCTGCACACTGCTCCTCCCCTGGCATGAATGAAACCACTCACTCCAGGCTCTCCGACGCTAGTGCTCGCCCCTTCCTCCCCTCTCCCACAGGAGAGAAACATGTGCAAAGGCCCAGAAGGAGGACATGACACAACGCCTTGCAGTATTTCTGCTTCTAAAGAAGCACGACAGTGACGGTGCCAGCCTACGTCACATCTCATTCACTTCCTGGTGCTGGTCTGCTTCCTTCCGGGACTCAAAATCTTCCCTGGGGTTCAGCTCCCACAATGCTTGGTTCCCGGGAACACCTCCTATTCTCCATCCCCTTTCAGCCGCAGAAGATCAGTTCAGTTCAGAAACTAGTCTCCCGTGGACTTACATCAGCGTGATTTGTGTGTATGGTGGTGGTAGGAGCAGCTAAGCAGATCCATGTGGGGACACTGTGATGTTTTAACCCTTTGCACTCCGAACCATTCTGGACATTGGCTACCAGCTACTCGATGCTACTCTGAGGCGGAAACGTGCATTTACAGACCCTCGTATTATTTAGTATAATTTTGGAACCAAGTAACGTATTATAATGATATTGGACTTATATGAATTGGGTGACATCGAGGAATGTATATTTGCAAAAAACACAATATTTTATTGTTTATAATTTTGTACAGTATGATAAGTTTTGTAACACTCCCCAATATGCATTGCAGGCTGATTAGTGCACGTTCTCGTCCGACACAAAACCTGCTGACATTTCTTGTATATATCTTAGTAATTTTACGATATTTTGATTTAATTTCTTGTGCCATTTCAAGATAAAACTTCAGGAAACATGCATGTCTCAAAAAGTTGCATTGAAATAACTCAATTCCCTGTAGTCACTAATAAACTGCAATGTCCCCTGAGAGGGGACATCCGAGTGATATGCTAGAATTCCGATGTCCTCTGAGAGGGGACAGCGGAGTGCAAAGGGTTAAGACATCTCACAGAGATTAGCTTAATGTATATCTCCATGCCTCCTCATGGCCCACTCAGCTTGGCCATCCTCTCTGCCTCCTGCAGACTTTGTCACTTTCTCTTCTATGTTCTTATATTCTTACAACTAACTGGTCATTATTTGCTTAAGTACCCAACTGAGCAGGTAACCCTGTGGGAACAGGGGGCCTGCTTTATTTCACTTTGAATCCTTAGCAGCCCCTTGAATATAGTGGGAGCTCAATAAACTTTGAATGAATGTATGAAAGAGTGTTTTGACTAATCATGATTTTCTTTGACCTCCAAGATCATTTTTTGAAGATCCTTCCGTTTTTGTTGTTCAAGATGAGCCAAGGAAGGCACAGGAATCCCAAAAGTCTCAGAACTGGAGACAAATCTCAGAACTCAAAGGTTTCTTCCCTCTAGTATCAACATGACGATACTGATCTGCATGGAATTTCCAGATTGGCTTATTCTGGGCTGTTCTCCTATTAACATAATCTCTGCAGTCTAAGCTTCTTAATAGATCATCAGATTGACCAAAATCAATGAGTCAACTATTAGAAGGACTGCCTTTGGAACATGCCTGCTTTCCCCTGCTGCTTCCCCAAGCACAATTATCTTAAGGGCTCACCAATGAAGACGCCAATAGGGCACACGTGTCACAAGAGCAGTGACACAAGATGGCTGCTCGAAGCAATTCATTAGCATCACCTTCAAGCTGAGCCCTCAACATGGCTTGGCAATGAATGTCCCCTGGGGTCTCCAGGAAGCATGCTTTGTCACTATAGTCAATTATTTTGTTTTTCTGCTCTCCTCTAATCTACTCATGCTACAACCTTCCATCCTTGTTCACTCTTGGTGGATGTACTACCTCATACTTCATAAAGAAATAAGGAGCTCTCAAATGGAAACACTATTTATCTTGCCAAATCCACAAAGCTTCCTACCCCTATACTCTTTGCTCCTTTCTTTTTGTTACAAGGAGGACAAGTCTCTGCTCTCATCCAAGGGCAAAACACCAGGCAGATTTTCATAGCTGTCACCCCTTGGTCTTTCTTCATAAGTTATTAGCTCTCACTTTCTCTTGCATCTTCAACACCCCGTGCGATATTCAAGCAGGCTCTATTGCTACCCTACTAACACACACACACACACACACACACACACACACACACAAGCAAAACACTCTCTTGAGCTCACCACTCCACAAAGGTAATAATAGTCTATTTTTCTTCACAGTCAAAATTCTAGAAAGAATTATCTAAAGCTTGTTATCTCCATTTATCAGATCATTCCTCAAACTGTCCAGATAGGCCTCCATCCCCTGAAAGTAGCAGCTCTGGCTGGTATGACAGACAAGAATTATTTACACACAAGTGGAGTGTAGTTTGCAGTTAGCCATTAGAGATATTAAGGTAGCTTGAACAAGGCTGGTTAGAGTGAAGAGACATGAGAAGTCCATTAACTGTGAATAGATTTTGAGGCGTGGTCAAACACCTTTGTTGAAAGACTGAATGAATAGCAGAAGAAAAAGAGGAGCCCAAGGTGATACCAAGGTCTAGGCAGCTCAACTGCAAGATGATGCTGCCATTATGGAAACAAGGCAAGCTCCAAAGGACAGACTTGATGCCAGGGAAGCTGCCAACGATTAGATTCACTGACTTGTCTAGGGACTCACAAAAATGAAGATCAGCAACTAGAATTTAAACACAGGCTGATCATCTTTAAATTATAGGAGTCTAGAAGAGGGCTAAGAGCAACACAAATATCATTAAATACAGATGTTAAAGAGATCAGTGAGATGGTATAGCGTTTGTCCTCAACATGCTCTTATAATTGAATGAAAAGTTGTTATGGAGATTTAGGAACAGAGGATATGGCCACCCCAACTGAGGTCACTAGCAAGGGTTTCCCAGGAGAATGGAGCCCACCTGAACTTTGTGAGATGGGTAGGATTGTGACTGAAGACTGTGAAGGGTACTCCAATGGCTCAAAACGTTTCAGATGTATTGGGGATGTGTCCTAATGCTCTTGTCCACAACGGGTTTTGCATGGGGAGCATGGGCAGGTTAGATGGCGAAGACTACAGAACTGTGGAATGCTGAAGCAGGAATCAGTCTTAGATATCATCCATCCAGGGAGGTCAAAGGGCTTTGATTTCAAGGGTTAGCTCTGATCTGCTGCAAGGGATTCTGCAGCTCATTATTGCTCGGTGGGAAAAAGCCAAGGATTGATAAATGGTGAATTTGAAGGCATTGTATGTAAGGAATGGTGCCCGAATGCCACTCATCTGGCATCTCTGATCTTGTTCAATCATTCATTTCACTTGCAAGGGAACTCTGATCCAGAGAGGGAAAGCAGCTCTTTCAAAGTCACACAGCTCAACTGTGGATTATGGCATAACCAGAATTAGAAAAAAAGATAGCCTGATTTCTTTTTTGTGCTTTCCCCTTCCATATTAGGCAGCAGATTCTGGAAGACCTAATGCATCTGAACTATTATGTACATGAGAAGGCTCTGCAAATTTTTGCAGCAGGCAAACTACATTGAAATGATGGTGAGATGTAGTAGACAGATTACCATGGGGCAGGCAAGAGCCAGGGAGGTTAATCACCTAACCAAAGTCGACCTCGTGGTACTGTGGAGCCTGAACTGGGACTATGGGGGGTGGGGGGAAGAAAGGGTAAGTGATAACAACAGAGAAGACAGTATTCTTGTTGTTTTGACAAAGCTACTCTAAAACAGGACCAGATTACTATTGTAGAAAGTGATGTTGAAAAGAACATTTCCCCTAAGAGAGCCCAGATTAATCCCATGTTTAAACAATCTTTGGATGTTGTAGTCCAGGCTGAAGTTAGCTGTTCTCTGAGTGCCAAATACCCATATGAAAATTTAAAAAAACTGAGTCCAACATCTGAATGTTTGGGCTATATGACGCCAAGTGTCCCACGCAGCTGATTCAGAGGCAATGGGAGGGCATGCAGTGCTGACTGCTGGCTCAGGCATTTTATAGATTCCACCAGGATTTGGAAAAGTTTGGGTGTGTAGAACATGTTACTCAGACAACACTCATTTGTATCTCTTTAACAAACCTACTTCACTGGACCAGGAGCTAGGACACAGAAGACATCCTGTCTCACTGAAATAAAATCCTGCTTAGGCTATACAGGGATATAAGTTATGGTCTGTCTATACAATAGCCCTCCACATGTTACAGAACAGCAGTCTATATAATAACAAAGAGAAGGATATGGAACTCTCACTTTCTGGGTAATTTTGAAATATGTCCCCCCCCCAAAAAAAAAAAAGATTTGTAATTGTTACATAAAATGCAATAGAATAAGAAGAAAGACATGCCATGTGACTTTAGGGGGAAGGTTGTGCTTGAGCTTATTCATCTTTAAAATACTTAACAGAGGGCCTCCCTGGTGGTGCAGCGGTTAAGCGCTGCGCTGTGGAGCTGTGGGCAGCGGCAACTAGAGTTTGACTCCTGGCCGGGGAGATTCCCACATGGCGTGACAGATCTCTCCTGCCTTGCCCGCTGCTCCCCTGAGCAGTGTATTTCTGTTGATCTGCCTGTTCTGCTCCCCACTCTACCTCTGGTGAACCCTCTCGCCATCCCACGCCTCTGGCCTGTACCCCAGCTTGTATGCATAAATAAATAAATCTTAAAAAAAAAATACTTAACAGAATGACAGGCACATAGTAAGTACTCCAGCAACATAAGTTTTCATCCTATCATATTGACACAGAACTTGAAGTTTATAAGGTAAGCTGAGTGAGCCCCACTTCATCTGCTGAAAATCAAGTTAGATGGGCTCTGAAACATAACTAACTCTGTCGAGTGCCACCCAACTAGCAAACGGTGAGGACCAGGTTTGAACCTATGCTTTTTGGCTCTAAGTTCAGCGTACTTTTCACTACACCATTATAATGAGCATATTATGTATATTACCATTTCTTCTTAGCAGGCTATAATTTTGGCAGTCCATACTGGATTTTATTTTCCACTGTGGCTTGTGCAATAGTTACCACCATGAGTATTTTTAACTGACAGAACAGATTTCTATTGAGAAACAAATTGATGCATTATCCTAAGAAATGGGATAAACTTTGCAATGTATGGCCCCAAGAATAACTTGGGGATCTCAGACTATTTTCAACTTGGAATTTGGGGTGGGGGGACATTAGTTCATATTAAAGGGATGTTGATACTATTTTCGACTAAGGAGGCTTTCAGAACTTCCAGATTATTGATATTAAGAAAACCAAGTCTCCAATTGTTCCTTTTTTTCATCTTGAACCATTCATTCCATTAAACAATTTTCGTGTGTCAGATATGTGCTGGGACTGGATAAAAATAAGTGATATATACAGTCCCAAAACTTAAGAAGCTCCCAGTTTGGGTAGAAACAGATCAGCTAGTAATGAACTATGATACAACATGAGAACAGACACTGTGGATGGACAGGTACTATGGGATTGAGGAGAGACATCTGATCGGAGACCAAAAAGCAGGGAAGAGGGGAGGGAAGGATCCCCAGGGAATCTGCTCTCTGGGCCCAGATGCAAACCACAATCAGAAGTCATCAGGATTTAAAAGAGGTTGGGGCACCATGGAGGTCTTCATGAGGAAGAGGAATAATCACTGCAAAGCCACAGAACAGGAAAGGATGGTGAGCAGACAACATGACGAGAACAGAGGAAAATTGGACCATAAGCTCTGAGAGCTGCGAGTTTCAGGAAGCAGGTTAAACAGCCCAGGATACCACCAGGGTTTTCTGCATCACTAAATGAATATGAATTACTTTGTGTATTGCTCAAGGCTGGACAATGTCAGTTCTAAACAGTGACCAGAGTCAAAAAGAAAATCTGTATGTGCAGTGGAGGGGTTACTGAGTCATTTCTGCTTGGCTCTGCTCTTAGAAAAATCTCTGAAAAAATTTTATAGGCAAAATTGGCATTTCAGATATAGACTGGTGACCAGTTCTCATTTGTCAAGGTTCAAATATTTTTATGTTTATTCTTTTTCAGTAAGCTTTATTATTACTGCTTTTCATTCTTTCAGAAAGAAATATGTATGATATTGTAGTAGTACCTATCACCAGTTCTAAGGATCACATGTGTTTTTAAAAGAGAAATAATGGAGGGGAGAAAGGCTGTTCTGATTAGTTTAACCGGCAAATGTGGAAGACCAAATATCTCTGCAGATATATATTTGCTATGACTCCGTTATCACTAAAAAATGCTATAGACGGGCCTCCCTGGTGGCACAGCAGTTAAGTGCTTTGCTGTGGAGCTGTCAGCAGCTGCGGCGCAAGTTCGATGCCCAGTGGGGAGAATCCCACCTGGCGTAGCAGACCTCCCCTGCCTCGCCCGCTGCTCCCCTCAGCAGTGTATTTCTGTCGATCTGCCTGTTCCGCTCCCCACTCTGTCTCTGGTGAACCCTCTCGCTGCCCCACGCCTCTGGCCTGTACCCCAGCTTGTATGCATAAATAAATAAATATTTAAAAATAAAAGATTAAAAAGTGCTATAGACACAAGGGGTGTCAATTGATAGATCTGGTCATTTGATTAATTCAATAAATATGTTTATAGCTGGCAGTTATGGGTTGAACTGTCTCCACACCCAACAAAGTTCACATGCTTAAGTCCTTTCTCCCTAACCCCAGGACTTTAAAAGGTGACTATATTTGGAGGTAGGGCCTTTAGAGAGATAATTAGGTAAAAATGAGGCCAGTTAGATCCTAATCCAATATGACAAGTGTCCTTAAAAGAAAAGGAAATTCGGATGCACACAGAGGGAAGAGATTGAGAAGACACAGGGAGAAGATGGTCATTTATAACCAAGGAGAAAGACCTGCACTGGATCCTCCCCACGGCCCTCAGGAGGGTCTGCTGATGCCTTAATCTTTGACTTCTAGCTCCCAGGACTGTGAGAAAATAAATATGTTGTAAAAGCCATCCAGCCGATGGTGTTTTCTTATGGCTGCCCTGGGACCTGAATACCACATGCATATTTATTGTATGTAAATATCAAGTTTATAATGTGAGCATTTAATTTCAGCCTTCACTTGCTTCTCAGTTTGGTTGCAACATCCTGATCTCCTTTAGGTGAACGACGCCTCCTTAGTTTCTGGATTCTTCCTGGGATGGTAAATGAGACAACCCCCCCCCCCAACACCCTTAAAAGTGGAGTGGACACGTGACCCAGGTGAGGCCAATTAGATTCTCTCTTGGGACTCTGACTCGTAAGTGGAACTAGGATGAAAATAATGAGCTTATTCACGGCACTGACTGATGTCTGCTGCATAGGTCAGCACTGTGTCCGTCCCCTGCATCCTGGCAAACATGGTTGTCTTGGGTTCTCATGGATTTTCAGAGCTGCCTGACTCTTGGAATAAAATAGTTTTATCTTCAGGTATCACATGCCCTATAGCTTGCAAGCCATTATTTTTCTAAGCAGTCCATGCAATTTTTTTCTTACTGACATCTAAAAGAAAGCTTAATATAGTTTTTATTCAATCCCTTCCTTTGCTTACTTCTGTTTTTATTCTCCCCTGCATTGGTTTGATGCATTCATGATTCAGTGTTTACTAAATACATACGATGTGTCAGATATTGTGATAGGCAATTTCATAAAACAAGAAAGCTGGTGGATGTTCTGTATAATGTGAGTTATTGTTGAAAATTTAGAGATGAACTATTTCATGTGTTACTAAATTGCATTTATGTAGAGTCTGTGTCCATTTACATTAGCAACTCAAAGAAGTGGAAAAATCAAATTTCCTTAAGTGGAAAGCATAAAAAATTTGAAATCAGAACGCCTTTATTTAGCACCTACAGTGTACAAGGACCCATATCAAGTAACAGGGAGTGGGGTACAAAAGAAAGATTATGATTACCCACCCTGGAGAGACTTATGAGGATCTCCTCAGACCCATTTACCAGTTACAAATAGCAACCAGTTCTATAGCCAACACTAAACCTTAGAAAATGAGAAAGGTCATTCTGAATCCTCTTAACCCTGACAATGCTACCACAGGAGAATTTGGTGTGTTTATGCCACATTAAGCTCTTGAATCCCTGCTCCTGTTTATTCTTTATGTAAGACTATGTGGAAGGACTGTAAGACACACAGGCCTTCCATTGTCATGCAGACACCCTCTTTGTCCTTTGCCACCAGTAACATCTCAACGTCTAGAGATTGAAAGAGCCCTCATCCTTTCAAATGAGTTAAGGTAATAAAATAACTTCACCCTGAGGTTCGAGAAGCTGGAGTTAGGACCTGCCTGCCAGGTGCCGCTGTCTTGTCCTCTCTTGGTTTAGAACTCTGTTTTATTTGAAAATTCCTTCCTCACATTCAAGGCCTTATAACTGTTTCAACTCTAAGTCTGAGCTGTGAGCTTTGTTTGCAAACTATCAAGACTGGAATTTCAGAACAAATCAATACACAACTCCTATGGAAGTCACGGTAATGGGCTTTCTACATACTATTACTCGGCTCTAGACTCATTTCATAGAGGCCAAATGGCAGCGTCCATCTCTTATAAAAGTTTCCATAACACAAACCATGAAAGCTCTGTCCTGCTTTTTCCCTGGGATTCTTGATCTCCTATGAGCATCAGTAATCAAAGTGGCATTTACTAGCTTGGCAAGTGAATAGACCTTTACTTTCCCACCAGTTCAGTTGTAGGCATCAAGCTCCCCTAAAGTCTCCATAGCAAACAGGCCGCTTAGTGCTAGAGAGAAAGCCAGATGAGAGAACGAAAGAAGGAAGGAAGGGAGGGAGGGAGAGAGGGAGAAACTAAGGAAAGAAAGAAAAGAAAGAATGAAAAATGACAAGGAAAAACTGCAACAAGGCCCACACTGATCCGACATTGGTTTCCCAGAGCCTTGCCGCGTTTGTAATTTTTATCATTTACCTTTCTTTCCACTACACCAATTCCTAGGGGAGGGTTCATTTTTTATTCATTCTGAAAGTTTACCATCAATCATCCTCTTAAAGAGCTTGCCAGAAACTTGGACAGAGCCTCATAATAAAATTGCAGAGACAGAGGACTAATTGATTTCTATAAATAATGTTTAGCTGTAAAGATATGAAAGGTGGTTAGAACCACATGTATTAATCTCCTTTTTGCTCCATCTGTGTCTGCAAAAGCAGACTGTACCTTGACAAAGTACCCTGACTATTTTGCCCTGCAAACACCCAGCAAGAGATTAACACCAGATGGCCTACCCCTCCCATCTCCCTGCCCTGTCCTCCTGCCCTACCCCCACCTCCTCTGGCCAAATCCTCTAATTACTCCCCCTGCCCCCGCCCAGTTTATATCCCGCAATTTAAAAATTCGATTTCCATCACGGTTCCTGCACCAATGGCCAGGGCGGCTGACAAGCTCCCATTTCTCTCTGCCCTTCCACCTTTCTGTACAACAAGCAAAAATCAATGCAAGCCCCAAACACAAAAGCTTTTCATCAGACTGCACTACAATGTTCACGCAAAAACCAGCCACTACTGCTGCTAAAGAATTATTAATGTGTGTTTTGGAAAGGGCGGTTAGAGAGAACGTGCTCTGAAGGACCCTCTCATGCACTGCTGACTTTAATCACTGCACAGAGACACCCAGCAGTTGCTGCTTGTCAGCATCATAGAAAATGGGAATTAAGTTATATCTGGGGACATAACGCTGGTTGGACAAAGATAATGCTATAAATCTCCTATTTATTTAAGATTTGCTGAAGAAATGTTGAGAACTTGAAGAAGCACCATCTGCTCAGGCCAACTGTGATGTGCTGAAATCAAAAGCAAACTCAAGATGGGGCTGGGCTGTGTGATTAATGCCCAATTCTAAATTTTGAATATCAGGTCATTACATTTCCAAGACCAACTTACAGAGCAGCATCTTTTTTTTTTTTTTTTAAGATTATTTATTTATACATACAAGCTGGGGTACAGGCCAGAGACGTGGGGCAGTGAGAGGGCTCAACAGAGACAGAGTGGGGAGCAGAACAGGCAGATCAGAAATACACTGCTGAGGGGAGCAGAGGGCGAGGCAGGAGAGGTCTGCCACAACATGTGGGATTCTCCCCGGCTGGGTATCGAACTCGCTGCCGATAGCTCCACAGCGCAGGGCTCAACCACTGTGCCACCAGGGAGGCCCCTACAGAGCAGCATCTTAGCTGAGCCAGTCCATCAGCTGGTTCCAATCCCAACTGAACACAAAACAAAATGTCATACTTAACACTGGGTATCATTTTTCTGCCTATAGAGCAAATTTGAAATGAATGATTATTTTCACTTGGGAGACAGGGAAATTGTCACACTAGACAGAATTCAATGAAATTGGCCCATTTTTCTCCTCTTCCTTTTATTTTTTTTTTTTGGGGTGATATGGCTAGAAGGCCCCTAGATGACAGTAGATATTTTCCATAAGAGCTAGACGGTCTTTTTAATGGGACAATACAAATAGCTAAATTGATTTAAAGAAAGCAATTCCACATCAGTTTTAGTTTTGATGGTATTAGATATTCCTGATGATTATCATACAGGAAATATGGTTATAATTTAAAAGTTTTCACAGATAACTTTCCTTTTCTGTAGCTTTTTATGTAAAGCAGATCAAACTTTCTCTTAGCTTTAAGGGGAAAAATGCATGCTGTGTTTCGTAATTTTAAGCCTCAGTAAAGTTAACCACACTTGTAAAAAACCATTTATTTTTAGCATGGGTTCCTTCTATAACATTCCCTTCCTCTTCACATGCTGTCTAGTTGTCTGTCTATCCCCTTCCATGGACTTGCTCAACTCATTTCAGGGGTTTCTTATTTCGATGGTAAGCGCCAAGAAGGTAGCAGCTGTTCTAGTTTCACTGGCTTTGCCGAGAGCTCCCGGAGACAGAATGAAGCCTACCAGCTCTGCTCCCACCAGCAGTGTTTTGGATTTGCTGTTTTTTTGTTATGGTTTCATTAACTGATGCTGCAATGATCCAAACTAACTTGATCCAAGGATCAAAGTACAAAATAAAGGGAAGGGGATAATTGATTGAGCCAAAAACAGTCTCCTTTATTGCTTTTCTTTTTAAATAGACCTGGGGTGTAGAGGGCAAGGCCAGGCTGGAACTCGGCAGTCACGCCACTTGATCTCTGCTTCAGACTTGCTTCTAGGAATGAGGCATGATCACCTGTGGGGTGTATGTGCGGGAAGTTGATTGGTCCGTCAATTAGTGAGGGTTGTTAGGACACAAGGGCTCATCCAGCCCTTGACTTCATAGTGCTCAAATGGCTGAAGCATTTTGAGCAAAGAATGAGCACATCTGTTCATTGGATCAGTGGAAGGAGCCTACTGAGCTCTGAAACGCCATGGCCGATGGGTCTGGTGAATTATTTAGCATTCCAAAAAGCTGGGATGTTCTCCATGCAGGCTGGTTGGAAAGTTAAGAGTGCCAAGAAATACATGGTACTGTATTTATATTACCTGGAGTTGAAGAACTGTGTAACCCAGTTTCCACTGCTTACGGCAACAAGCTGAAGTCTGAAACTAGGAGTTGAGAGGAACCACCTAGGATGAAGTTCAACCTCGGATTCCACAATCAAATGTAGCCACCATTGCTTTGTTGCCTACAGGTTCACACCTATAAATGAACCCTCAAACAAAAGATTAAAACCTGGAAGCAGGTAATAATCATGTGTTGGCACTGAGTGCCTCAGTAAGTTTGTGACCAGCAGAATCCTAGTAGAAAGGTCTACTTAAAAGAATCAGTGGGAACTTAGAAATTAAAGGGAATGAAATCAACTTATGGCCTTCCTGAGTGACAGGCAAGGGAACAGTCCCTGGTAACACCTCATAGTTGCTGCACACTGCTAAAGTCTTGAGAGAGGAAGGAGCTTGCATACACCCCCCTGAGAATGTGAGCTATAGTGTCTGAGAATAGGCAAGTATCATTCCCCCGCATGCTGGTGATGGTTATTGGGGATGTCAGGTGGTGTGCCCTGAGGTTGGTTTGATTGCTTGTGCTGTTTCAGATAGCGCACCTCTATTTCAGATAGCTGTCTCTGGGGGCTGAAAGAGCTGATGAAGAGCATTTAGTGTTCCTTTCCTCCCCACCCTTGTCCCTGTGCTCAGAGGCCTCATCCAGTCCCTTTTCTGCTCTTTAGGTGACCAGTGTGTCTCCACTGGCTCTCAGTAGCTTGAAGTCATTTGTATTATTAGGACCTCGCCCTCCCCAAGAGAATCAAGGGAGCCAGATGGTGTAGATGAGCGTTTGGTAAATATTAGTGAGTAAACATTTTAGCTTTTACAGGCCGTGCAGGCTTCACTGCAGTCACTCACTTCTGCCCTCCTGATATTAAAGCAGCCATGGAGAGTATGTAAATTAATGCATAACTGTGTTCCAGTAAATATTATTTATACGAACGGGAGAAGTTGGGATTCAGCCTATGTGTGTGCAGTTTGCTGAACCCTCTGTAGAAGAAACAATTCAGTCTGGTAAGTCTCAAGGTGAGATTCAAATCCAGGTCCATCTAACCACACCCAGTTTTCCCACACACATGTAGACTGCTTAGTTTTCAGTCCCTTTACTCCATGAAACATCTTACAGATATTATCTTTGGCGCATTATTCACTAACATTTGCTGGAGTGATCAGATAGGAACACTTCCATGTGAAAATCTGCCCAGATCCTCCCATCACACTTTGGTAAAATAAAGCCATTTCTACTTAGAGAGCAGAGAGAGCAGGGCCCACTCGAAGCCCTGACCATGGTCCGTGATCAGCAATACCTCACCCCAGCGCATCTGCCTCCCCTCTCTGCTCCACTGACTGCCTCAGCCCTAGCTCCTTCCATGCGCCCATCATGTCAGGCTGACTCCCACATCAAGGTCTTCTTCACACTTATGGTTCTCCAGGCTCAAATGCTATTCTCACACCATCAGAATGGCCCATACCCTCACTTAATGATGCTTCAACTTATACATCATCTCAGAACTATCTCCACCCCAAAAACACCACCTCCCACCCCCTGAGTTCTCCTTACTTTAGTCTTCCTTGGCTCACTTATCAACCTGGGCAGTATGTTGTGTTTGTCTGGTCTGTTTTTCTGCTTATTCTCTCTCTTGCATGGTGAGGATAAAGATTTTGTCTTGTTCATTGACTAGTGGTGACTGACCTGGTAGACTCAATAACTATGCATGGATTGTTGAGTGAGTGGAAGAATAGATGGGATTGAGGGAACAGATTGTGTCTGGCTTAGGACCAGCTGCTTATATGCTGAGAATGGTGACTCATTTATCAGTAGTGAGAAGCCCTGTTTTCTAGTCCCTTTATAGGAAGAACAGCTTCCTTGCCTCTATTAGAACGAAGCTGGGCAATACTTTTCTCATCCTTAGAAGGTACCAATACCAGAGAGGGGGCACAAAACTGGGAGAGACTCGTCTCATGATTCTGATGTCAGAGGTCATTTAAGGTCCAGATTTTTCCAGCTTCCCATCTCTGAACCAATTCTGCGCTCCCTCCGCCACTGTCAGGCCATCCTTCTATGCAGGGCTTGCTCCTGACCAGATTGTGTCCCCTTCAGTTCCCAAATGCTCTCCCCCCCCCCAGGCTTAAGGGCTACCCCCAAGGCATGAGGACTTCAGATAAGTGATTTTGGTGGGGGACATTATACTCAATCAAGTACTGCCACTCGATGGACGGAGAAACCAAGAATCAGAAATAGCTTGACCGAGGGCGTACTGTTAATGTCTCATCTGAGTATAGCACCTAATTCTCCTCTTTGCAGGGCTGGTGCTAGCTCCAGCCTCTTCCATGCCACAGATGGTCAAGGTAAACGGTAACACTGCAGGCTGCTCACTGGAGAATCAATTCAATTCTACAAACACTGAGCAAGCACCCAAGATGTGGCTGAGGTGCAGCGATGGCAACAGTCTATAGTCCCTATCCCCAAAAAGTTACTGCAAATTTGAACATAGGGTGAAAGAAATAAGATTTTTTTTAATTGAAATGTTGATTAATAGTTGAACGCAATACTCAGTTTAACTTCACAGAGAACCTATAGTAACTCAGATCTCTTCAAATGGTTCTGCTCAGGCCTGACCTCCCTCTGGGTATCACTTTTAAAAGGAAAGAGAGAGGGAAAAGGAGAGAGAAGATAGAAGGGAAGGAAAGGTATCCTGGCCATCTACCTTCTGTCCCTTACTAGCACATCTCTTTGCCTCTCTTGACAGCCGTAAGCCGAAAGGTCACTCTCCAGAATCCTTGTTAGCACAGTTCTCACTTGCTCTGAAGTCCTAAGGTGACACAAAAGAGCTGAATTTTTTTCTCCATTCAGTTTCCCCTACCTGGTCTTCATTCCAACCGTCAGCACTAGACTTCATTCTCTTAGAAACTTTCCATTACTGTTGATCCAGTCAATAACACACCCCCCTCCCATCAACCAAAAGCACAACGGAGGTCTTTTGGATAAACCTGGGTTTCTGACAGCAAATCTAGACCCTCCACAACTTCAGAAGCAGCAGTGGGACAAACACTGTGCCCAGCCTTGGCTCAGCACTCCAGAGAGAAGTTCACTGAGGGTTTCAGAACAAATCTTTGTTCTCCATCATCATGAGATAAAAAGAGAGGGGGAGGCTGGGTGGAGGTGGGGGGGAGGGCGGGGAGAGAGAGAGAGAGACAGAGAGAGAGAATGAGAATGAATATGAGAATGAATGAATGCTCGCTCACAGGTCCTCTGGCAGAAAGGAGCCAGTGGCATTAACACAGCGTTGATACCAACGTGGCAGCCAGCAACCCCGTTTCCTGATATTTAGATAAGTAAACATCCAAGTATAAGAGAGAAACCAGAAAACAAGGTAAAAACTTGCCTCTAGGAAGCCTCTCTTCTTCATCCATCCCCATTCTCTCACGTCCCAACAGGTAACACACTCGACAGCCCCAAACCACTGGGGAACAGCGAAACCCGCTTTCCTCAGCCCGGCCCACGACGCTCTGCAGCTGGCGCCCCAGTTCACTCACCCACTCTCCTCACATTTTCTTGCCTGTTGCGGGCAAAACAATTGTCTCCAAACACCAATGACTGATATTCGGAACTGCTGTTTTCCTACCCTGGTCAGAGAAGCCTCCCTGAGAGAAGGGGATAAGCTCTTGAGTTGAAAAAGAACCTGGGGGGTGGAGGGAAACCCCTTCGCGAACCTCCACACTGTTCCTGTTGCCAAGGGAACCCTGGCTTTGTCGGGGCGGCTGAATGGCCGCCTCTCCCACGGCCTGGCTCCAGGAGTGGCCAAATCTCCGCGCAGGGTCAAAGGCAGAGGGAGGGAAGCCTCCGCACATTGCTTCTGACAAAGAAATCACTTTCAAAGAATGAAAGAAATGGTGAGAAATAAAGTCTTAGAAGGAGCCCACTGGGGAGGGACTATGTTTATCGATGACGCTGCCCTGGGATTTGTGTTGGCTTTTGTGCCCCCGAATGGGGTGGGATTCAAGTCTATTCCTCAGAGCAGGCAGGGTGGGCAGGACAGAGGAGGGAGACTGAGGGGAGCTTGGAGGGGATGTGCTTGTCTCCCTCTCCAATTAGGCTGTAGTTAGGATGGTTGGAGCCCTGGGCTGGGTGATTTGGCTCCTGGATGGGCTGGGGAACAGTCAGGTGGTTTCCTAAAGCCTTTGGGAGCTTGGCAGGGAGGTGATAGTACCCTTTTGATATTCTGTCACCTTCACAATCACCTTATACTTTAGGGGTGTGGGTTAACGTTCCTTTTCTGGAAAAAAAATATTCTCTTAGGGAATGTGCCAAAGGAGGCCTATTTTGTCACATGTATTTTGAAAGCTGTTTGTCAAGGGGACACCAGTCTAGCTCCTGGCACAGCTGAGGTGCCTACTGCTTGTCACCCGCATGATTGGTGAAGGACACTTGTTTCCAGCCTTTTGTCTTTGCAGCAAGGTGAGAGGATGAACACTTGGCAAATGGGGCACACGGGGCTCTCGGTCCGTGACATACCTGCAGACCCAGAGCTGAATGGTGCTAGAGGGGAGACTCAAGCCCAGAGCCCATCACCCTTGACGGAGATGTCCAATTGCTTTTGCAATTAGAGAACTCAAAAGAGGTCTCTACCCAAATGTTGCTCTGCAATAGGAGAAAATGGCAAATAAAGCGAACAGTGGTCATCTCTGCATCTGGTCTGGATTAAGCATGCTGTGAGCCACAATGAA